>OMNW01031300.1:0-20573 GCA_900303245.1 Selene dorsalis
TTATATGTTTAGAAAAATAATGTGGATGATTATGTTAAAACAATAAAATGAAAGAATGACCAGATAACCCGATAATCTGAGAATATAAAGGGTTATTCTTTTTAAAAAATCTACCCTGGAATTGTTCTTTTTCTTTTCTTTTTTTTGAAGGACAGATACGCGTCC
This sequence comes from Selene dorsalis, assembly GCA_900303245.1. NCBI lineage: Eukaryota > Metazoa > Chordata > Actinopteri > Carangiformes > Carangidae > Selene > Selene dorsalis. The sequence goes on from OMNW01031300.1 coordinate 166, forward strand.
TAATTCTCTGGAGGTATTTGTCCCAGTTGTCAGCTTAGATATCTCAGCATGCAGCCGTGTTGCCTTCGTGGCCTTCAGGTTTGTTGTGTGCTGTGTCTTACTCTTTGATCTGGTGTTTAAAGTCTTTGCTCTTTCTGTCTCTGTTTGACTGTCCCCAGCTGTGCAGCATGTAGTCAGATAGTTTTTGCAACACAAGTAGTCTTTGAAATGCAAATTTGTAGCAGTGTGTGTGTGTGTGTGTAAGAGAGAGAATCTTAGAAACCCTTGATGAGAATGTAGTTGGCAAGTGGGCAGATCCGATGACTAGAAGAACTTAAAATCCACAGAGGCCCATTTTCTTGGGAGCTTCTTCGTCTTTTGTGTAATTTCAATAAACATGTTTAATATTCATTCAGCACCATATACCTTATCCTGTTTACCCTCTCACCATGAAGATGTTGTTCTCCACACTGGATTTTACCCTCAGGAGTGAAGTGGCTGTCCTGGCCGGGATGTGGGGGACTGAGCGGTAACCTTGACGACACAATGTGTATTCCCTCAAATCTTCTGCTACCGTGAAGGATTTTCAGTGAAGGTTAATTGGGGTCTAAACACTTATTTTCTTCCTTGTTTTTTGGTGATCATTAGTATTTGGTTTGAGAATATATGTTTTGAACTCTGGATATTATGAAAAGGCTATCAATTATATCTGTAATTTACACACATTATCAGATGCCCTGGGCTATTGTGCTTGCCATCAGGTAAAGCAAGCACAGTAGCCCAGGACATCACTCATCCATGTAACCAGCACCTTACAGTTGTGCCCTCTGCATGTAGGGGCCAGTCCCCAAGGTGCAGAGGGCCTGGTACCTGGAGCTGTAAGAGCCCTGAACAGAGTGGCTCTTTGAACATCTCACGCTGTTTTCTAATCATTGTCATGGACTCCTGGCAGCAGCGTAGCAACTGAATAACGGGCCCCAGTGCAAGATATACACGGACGTTAGCAGTTATGATGCATGCGCGCACACATGCACACCCACAGTATGAGGTCTATATAGATTTTACCAACAGTGTGTTGGATTTTACAATCAAATAAACAACTTGTCCTATTGTATTGGAAAAGAAAAAAAAAGGTCAAGAATACTATTCAAGACCACAGCTTTGACTCGCATGTGAACAACAGCCTGCAGGTCAGTGTGCAAGAACAGGGCTGCCCATCAAAGTAGGCTATAGATGATTTGTGTGGCACTCACTCCATACAAAACAGAGTGTTAAGTGTATTTTACCCCTACTTCTAGTAGGGAAATAGGGGTAAAAACAAACTTCCAGTAGGGAAGTAGGGGCAGAATGTGAAGTACACAGCTTTGTTAAGGAAAATGGCTCAGTGTGAATACAATCAAAACTAAGGCAAATAAGATAAAACTAGATGACAAAAGGCTTCTGTTCAAACCATAGTCACAAGAGTTAGACAATGCCGGGACCAACTATATCATGAGGATTTGGCATCTCCTGGACTTCTGGGAGGTTTTGCTTATTTTACACTGTGACCCTAGCCTGACCTCCCTGTGTGAGAACAGTCAGTTCAAAAAAACTCATCACATCTCATTTTTTCAAGTTTTTTTTTTCTTCTTAGGGCTGTTTGTGAGGTTTCTCTGTGGATTCTGAGCTTCAGCCATTGTTGCATTTTCATGAGAGGGGTTTTAATATGTCCTCTAAGCAGTGCTATATCTTCAGGGCAGGTTGGAGGCTACAGGAAGTTGCTTTCAGAAAAGTAACACTGACTAACAATGGCTATTTAGGATGAGCAAAACGTACAAAAAGCTGCTTGTTTGGCAGTAGACTCTTCTTGTTAGTTATAGCCAAGTCCAGCTGTTGACTATTGCGGCAAACAGACTAGACAGGTGGACTCACAATGCAGAGACAGACGCAGACAGGTAGTGTAAAGGCAAGTTGATTTATTCAGTCCAAAGTCAAAAACCAGAAGATCCAGTAATCCCAGGCAGAGGTATCAAAATCAATAGACAAACTCATTAACCAGAAACTGAACTGGGTCAATGCACAAAACACACAAGGAAAGATTACTGGAACGCTCTCTGGGAGAATCAGACAAGACAATTTGGCACAGAAGGGAAAGACAGCACAGCTTAAATACACAAGGGGGTGGGGAGACAATGAGACACAGGTGAAACACATTAAGGTAATCACAAATGGTGGGAAACTTGACAGGAAAAGGGGAATAACACAGACGACTGAGAAAATAAACCAGGAAAAAAACAAAAGACAAGACAGAACAGAAACTAACAGACGACTTCACAATCCTAACAGGTCCTGACATCTGTAAACATCATATGTCGATTTCAGACACCTGGATACGCTAGTATCCCAGTTTTGAGAAACATGGTTTTGCTACCGAGAGAAATCCAAAAGAAAAGGGGATACTGTGACATGTACACACTTTATCCCGGCTTCTGATAGCTGCGACTATCTGCGCAGGCGTGGGCAATGAATAAAACACACGTCATATGTCACATATGTCACATTTTCATCCACCTCTCCCTCGTCCTCCAGTTGCCTTCGATTCAATTTGTTGCCCAGAGACACTTTCCATATTCAATCATTTCATACTGTGCTCTTTATCATATATTGTGTGTCATGATTTCTAATGATCAGATCTCTGCATTTACACCTGGTATTAATTTGTAAGTCCTATCTTCTTGTTGTTCCCTTATTGCTGCCCCTGCTGTTTGGATGTCAAGTTATTAGATGAGGCGGTCAGGCTTGACGGCAGGTCAAGCAATCCAGTGTCATGGAGAGACATTATTGTTGTTTAAATCACTTCCTGCAAGGGAAAGCTTCCATGCTACTGTTACTGCTCATAGTTTTGACTGGGCAGCTTCAGCTAACAGGAAGATAGATTGTTAGTTCCATCCCAGTTTATAAATGGGTGTCAGGCTGTATGGATTTTATTAATGCCTGTCTGAGATCTCATCACCATGGAAGTCAGACTACCTCCAGAGTTGGTCTGACCAATCGGATTACATTTACATCACGGTGTGTGTTCTCAGTGTATTTACCCTATGCATTAGCATGTGTTTTGCCAGTCTGATACCTAGGATGTTGCTTTGTTTATTGCAAAGTCCAACAGTCCCAGCAAACTAATTTGCACACTGAGATGCTGAGACAGGTGAGATAATGAGGATGCATTTAATACCAGGTTTACTAGCAGGTGTTCAGGCAGTCCCTGACAGACAGAGTCTATGCTATAGGCTGATCAGCAAATAAGTTAAACCTGGCTCAACTTCTGCTGTTGCAAAGGCCAACACAGCCCCTGACTCCATGGCACTGGTCAATCATGTTGAAAATGTTCCTTCCAGGTGTATAAAGTTATGTGAACATTGTTGGTCAGATCAAATAGTAGCCTCTGTGTTATAAGCATAAATTGCTGCCTAGTAATGGTAGTGGTTTGCAATTTAAACTGCATGTTGACAGGTAGGGTTGTGGCTGCTGCAAGGACTACAACCTATCATGGCTCAGAGCAAACAAATACAAAACACACAGTCAGCATGGCCAGCAAGAATAGTTGTTGCGTGATCAAATCATATGACTTGATTACTGTGGTGAAGAAAATAAAGGTGAAGAGAAACAGTATAGGAGACTGAAGGTTGGCTGAGAAGATCAGAGGTGAGTAGATCAACAAGAGAAATATAGTTTGGATTTGGATACCTGTTCAATCATCAGCCTCAAGAGAATCAAGCAGGTCTGTTCATACTGAATTTAAGTTGATGTCATGTCATTTTACTTCCCACACCCAGCTTACCTTGCTATACAACACCCCAACATAGATTTCTTAGACTGTCCTCTCAGTCCCACTAGTGCCTGGAACAACCCGCCCCCTAATGATGCAGCCTCTTACCTTGTTTTAACGCGATGCTGATTTCACTCTACACATCTGCTGAAGTGTGAGCGGGTGGTCATCTTTGTCAGTTTTCCTCGTAGCAGACTGTTACCTGTCAAAATCCCCCTCTCAACCCTCCTGAGCGCTGTATGCAGGCGGGGGTCCAACTCCGTCACGTGCCTGCACAAGATTAACAGCAGCAGATGATGGATGATGGACCTCGTCTTTGACAGTCAAACATCGTATCATTTTCATAGAAGAGATGAGAGGTGAAGCGATCGCAGCTGGACAGCAACAACATCATCATTGTGATGTTTCTGTAGTGCTTTATCGTAGCAGTGAAGAAAAAAGACCAACAAACAAACAAAAAACAGGTTCAGCTTGAATCGATGGATGGATTGTTTGTGGGTGAATAGATGTTAGTAGAGCCAACAAGTTTCTCTGTGATCTGACAACAGTGAATTACTAGCTACATACTTGCTAGTGACCTACTATTGATTCCTACTTTCTTTCTTTCTTTCTTTTTCATGGGGCATGTGCTGGCCAAAAACCAGACAATGCATTTAGACAAAATGACACTGGGATAAAAAAAAAAAAAATGAATCCTCTACATCAACGCAGAAAAGGCTTAGCTATTGGCAGGCTCATGCAGAGTCACAGCTCTCTAAATGCCTGGTTGTATTCTGTCGTTAAATTACAGCTGAAGAGAGAGAGGGAGAAAGAGAGAGACGCAAAGTGATCATGTTCGTCGTCGTAGCTTTCCAAATCAGGCCATTGTTTACCGTTCTGGGCAGCTGTATATTCCTGGACCTGTTTTGTTGACAGCTTGTATTTATATTCAGCCCAGTTAAATGCTGTGACAACTCAATAGCCATGCATGTTCGTGCATTTGTGTATAAATGAGCAATCACAGAAAGGATATGACACTTTAATTTAAAGGCATTTTCAGTGAACTCTGCTGAGTTTAATGGGAAACACTGCACTTTTCAAACCGTTTGCCAAAAATTTAAGGTGACATATTATTCAAACGTTTTACTTTTTCTCTTCTCCTTTCTTTCGGGTGTGGGGGTGGGGGGTTAACGTAGGCTAAGAAATGCTTTTTTTCTTGTTAATTCATGAGAAAAGCATGACTCTGTGGGGTAAGTTCAGGATTGAAAGTCCCTGAGGCCACCCATGCTCAAAAGCAAGTTTTATAATGCCCTGTAATGAATGGGTATTTTTAAGTGAGAACACACACACACACTGACTGAATTTGGTTATTTCAGACCATTTTCCTTCGTTATGTAACTGAGAGCACTCACACACACACACACACACAAACACTCTGCCCTTGCTTCTCCTCTCCTCCTACTGATTTTGGTACAAAGTGAACTTAAAAAAGGAGTGGAGTGGACATGAGTGGACGGTGGGCAGACAGACATGTTAGTATCAATAAAACTAATTGTACGACTAATGATTTTCTCTGCAAACGCACTTCAAAGTGTTTCCTGCTAATCCAGGAGGTTGACAGGTGAGATAAGGAGTAATGAGCTGAGACGTAGGGTTATCTACCCATGCTGATTGGTCAGTAATTCTTGTTTGTCTGTGATTTATTGTTTGTGGTGTGCTCATTTCACCTGGTCCGTGAGGGTGTAATTTTGTAGCTTTTGTGGTAACATTGGACTTTTTCAGACAATCTTAACTTTGTAAAGTTTGTTTTAACGCGGCCGTGTATGTAATTGTTCTGAACCTGAAGGTGGGAAGGGAAGGATTACACAGATTGATATTGGCACACAGATTTGTGCCGTCTCATGATGGTTCACCACACGGCGCTGAAAAGTTCAACCCGTGTCTCACCTGCACACATCTGGCCAGCCACTGTGTGAAGTGAGTGTGATGGTCTGTTTTAGCAAAGACTTTATCCTCAGTTCTTTGGAATGGTGTGAGTGTGGAGAGTGTGTTATCTCTCTGAGTCTTTACCACTCTATCATTCCCTCCATCACCCATCAGTCACATGCAACTGAGGCCCAACTACTGGAAGTTGCACTCTCTCCATACAAGTGGGTTACATATGTAAGTAACTATATGACCATCAGAAACAATATGAAATACCTGGATGTCTGTCCTTTGTTGTATTGATAGTGGTGTGTTATCCAAATGACTCCTGTCTTTAACTCGTACAATCAGGAGCTCAGGTTACATCAAATTAACAGGTGAACACAGATTAAATAATTAAACAGACTAATTAATGAAAAAACTGAGCATGTTTCTCACATCTAATCTTGAGGATGTCTTTTTCCACATGTTCATTAATAAACTCTTGAGTCATCTGGCTTTATGCTTGTTGCTCACGTTTATTTCTGTTTCTGTTCTTGTTGGATTCTATTTGTCAGATAGTATTAAGTTAAATATAAAAATTCTGGATAAGAAAACCCAGAGGAAACCCACAGAGCATAGAAGCCAATCAAACTTAAATTTTAATCTTCTTTTTTTTTTTGTAGTTGTATTTAAATATTTCACTAAAGAAAAATTGGAGGAAAACTGTTTAGCTTCACCCCCAGGGAAGTTACAAAACCTAAAGCTCTTTTGAAGATTTGTTCCTGGACCTGTGTCCGTATGCTGTTCCAAAAGTTTTATTCAGAGCTGTGTGAGGATTAAAATGAAACATGAGAAAGCAGAGAAGATTACTTAACTAGCTCCCACAAGACAAACCAGTAAGTACAACACATTCCATTTTTCATATTAAATGCAGGACACACACCTTCGATAAATCTGATTGTTAGGGCCCGGGCAACAATGTTGTAAAATGCAAAGTACAGCGAGGTAGATAGTGGCCTGAATCAGCACGCTGCAGCTGTGGCTATTTACAAGAGCAGTCGAATCAATGGAATATATCAGCATGTGTGAATGGTTGGGACTTCCTGTTGTTTTTCTCAGGACATGTTGGGACGTGATGCTGCAAAATGAAAATAAGAGTCCACGTCACTGAAAAACAAGTACAAGTTCTGAACAGTTTTCATTCAATCAGCTACACAAATGCACAAAATGACAATTATCAAGACCAAGAGAGTTTTTTCAAGGCAGACTTTTTGACTCAGAGTAGGATTAATAATGACTGTATTACAGCAAACGTCAAGAGAGGATGTTCCAGGTACAAACATTTCAGGGCACAAGAGAACAGGGCACACGAACATAACATGCAATCATGCATCAAAATTAGAATTTACAAATCTCAATTATTATTCCCTAAAATTAAGATGTACGCATTAGTGTTGTTTCTTTTACTTTGAGGGGTTATTCAACTCAACTCAGCTAAGCTCAACTCAACTCAGCTCAACTCAACTCAACTCAACTCAACTCAACTTTATTTATGACGCACTTTAAAAACAGCCACAGCTGGAACAAAGTGCTGTACATGAATACAATAGAATGTAAGACATATTACATAAAAACAATGTAAAAACAAAAAATAACAATGTTAAAACAATAAAAACAATAAAACACTAAAACAAGAGCAGAGTCTCATGCTGGGTTGAAATTTCTTTCTTTCTTTCTTTCTTTCTTTCTTTCTTTCTTTCTTTCTTTCTTTCTTTCTTTCTTTCTTTCTTTCTTTCTTTCCTTCATTCATTCTTTCTTTATCTCTTTCTTTATCTCTTTCTTTTCTTCTAGATGACCTGTACTTCTGGTAAGAATTCACTTCGTGTTGCAAATCAATTTTGAATTTTTGTCTTTAATTTCCATAAATTTCCTCTATTATTGTCTTCAAACCTGTGCTCTGTTGAATAGCTTTTCAGTTTGCCATGAGGCTGTGGCTCCCTGCAGAGTTCAACTTTTGGAAAGCTCTCTTCTCCCCCTGATTGGCTGTAGAACTTCCATTGTGTCATAATAAGGATAATGGGCTTTTTACACTCTTTATGGGCTGTATCATTTCAGAGACTATTTGGAAACAGTGTGAATTCTGACACAGACTGGCAAATCTGGATTCATGGATGTGTTCCAAGAAACACTTTTTTTCATTCTGCCTCTGAAAACCTATTTTCCTCACGAAGGACATAGTGGTGGGGGTTAAGGGAAAGTGGAGGGGTATTTGGAGCTTAAGATTTTGTTCGCTTTTTTTGTGCAATCTTTCAATGGATCAGAGAGGAAAAGGATAGATATCCAGATCAAAAGACTGATAGATTGATGTTTCCACAATTCTAGGACATGATGCACCCCATCACTTTGAGCTTGTCATTAAGAGTGGAGGAGGGCTGGGTGGTGTTAAATGCACTTGAGAAGTCAAATATAACTCTCATTTGCCCACCTGGCTCATCAGAGTAGGCCCAGTGGAGCATATTAAGGACAGCACCATCCACTCCACTATGTAGGTTGAACATACAGTAGACCCGTATGTTCAACCTGTGGCCTCAAGAGATGGAGAAGTTGCTGGTTCAAGGACTTCAGGGACTGAAGCTGAAGATCCTCTGGAGAGGCTCAGCCGGCCTCAGACACACACCATCCAGGTCATCTGCTTTTCCAGGATATAGCCTCTTCCATCCTCACCTCCTCCTCTGTAAAGGAGGAGATGAAGGTGGAGACTTGACCCCAGTGAGGCGGGACTTCAAGCTGCAGTGTCAGGTTGTCAAAGAGGGAGGAGACACTGCAGCTGAAGCATGGGAAGCACAAGATCCAACCAATGCTGTACAGTATGCAAACTGAAATAATGCATTACTCACAATGGCAAAGAGCAGATTGCCTCATGTCATTTTCTTCCATAAATGACTTTCTTTTTCTTTTTTTTTAAATGACTGATGACTTTGCTCTCATAGGTTCTTTGCAGTGACGTTATTATTTCTGCCAACGCCTGGGAAACAATTTATTCAGCTCTACAGTGTGCTGCATTTGTCACCTAATTGGCTGAGTGCTGTGACATGAAGCACGTTCTAGTTAAAGAGAAAGATAGGATGGTTGATTAAGTTATTCAGCACATGCACTCATGTGCCTTCTGACATACCAGAGCTCTGCGGGTATACCTGAAGCCACAGACATGCCTCATCATGCACCTGTGCTGTCATAGCATCTTATTATTCTACAAGTATCCCAGTAATAAGACAACCGGGTGCATTTTTTCAATCTATATATGAGCTGTAAACACACAAAGAAGTCTGAGATACTAAAACACAAACAGGCAGAAGTGTGTCAACTGCTCTCGTCAAGGACGCACACTGCACATGAAGTAAGCTCAACCTTTATGCCTTTATACGTTTATGACAACTAGGCCCATTCAAACTGCCAGTGAAGATCATGTAACATGATCTGAAAGCTGTAAAACTACAGCCATTTGAAACTGCTGAGCGAAGGACCTTAAGTGAATTCACACGTTATTAAGTGGCACAGTGTGACAAAACTGTATGACATGGAGCAACTCGGTGTTCTCACACAACGTTCCACCCATCTGAGTTTACTGCCCCGACCCCTGTTATTTTTACACACGGAAGATGGACTTGAATACTGTACTGTTGCACTTCATTTCTCTTGCACATTGTGATGAGTGATGAGTGCCCTATATCTGCTGCTTTTGTCTGTTGCACCAAGTCGTACAGCTCACTTGGTAGAGCAGGCGCCTCGTAAACAGGACTTGGACCTGGGTTTGATTCCACTGGCGGCCTTTTGCTGGATGTCACTCCCCCTCTTTCTCTCCCAATTTCCTGTCTCTCTCCAGCTGTCCTGTCAAAATGAAGACATAAAAGCCAAGAAGAAGAAGAAAAAAATCCTCATCACAGTAACAGACCCCTGTGGACTACTGCAGAATTTAAAACTCTCTGTTGCCTCCAAACTCCCAACTCAGTCAAAAGCTCAAAAACTTGTCATTTGTATGATTTTTCACAACATGACAGGACGTTTCATTGTGCCACCACAGTAAAATGTGCCAGTATGACTGTTGTTCTGCTTTATGTGACCATCATGAAATGAGAGTATAAATATTGACATATATTTAATAGTGTTTTTCAGTTTGGCTGCAGGACTGTTCTTCACTGTGCTGCTGAATGTGTTTAATTCAGTCTGCAATGATATTTTAGCTGTGTTATGACACAGTGAAACTTTATTGCAAAAGTTAACTTGGACCATAATGGTCTTTGGAACAGCTACCACACTGACATTGAAAAGATATTGTTGAAATATTTTATTTTTCTTATACATCCACCTAATGATGCTTGCATAAAATGCTGATATATCGACCTACCGCTCTTTCATCTTATGATTACTAGCATAAGCAGGACTTCAGTTCAGCCCCCCAAGTGAACTCTCTCAGCTCTCTGGTGTTACATGTTTTTTTTTTTATAGATGCATAATGATAATGATAGCATTTTGTAAAAAGAAACTCCAAATAATGTTAGGTCTGTTCTTCAAAATGGACTGGGTCACAGGGCTATTTCCAGTCTGAACATGTTGTAATGTTCACATCATTACAATGTTGTAAAGTAATCATTCCTTACACTTGAGTGTCAGGGTGTGCTACCCAACGCATTAATGTCACTCTGTTTTCCCTCCTGAATTTCTCTTTCACAATTTGATTACATCCCGTATACTCTCACTATAGAACCCTGATGTATCTCCAACACAAGTAGGCATGCTCAGTTCACACTGACATTTCAGTATAATTTGATGCCAACTTTACTGTAGTTCACTCTTCACACTTCTTTCCGAAGTAACTTGTGTATAAGTTTCTCTGCAGCCCCGTGTGTGTTGTGTCTGATCAGTTCCACGTCAGTGTGTGTCTGGAGCACTTTGGGAAACTCTGCACAAAGCAACCAAAGCACATGGATTAAATGTGATGTGGAAATGCTCACACATATGTGGCTCTGCAGCTGCCGCTCCAGGAGTCCCTCTCTGCTAATGAGTAGTAAAAGCTCTTGCTTTATGGATGATGACCTTTACAATCCCAAAGGTCAGGGCCATTAAGTAGTGGATGTCCGGGGAGAGAAAGGGGACATCTGTAGAGGAAAAAATAGGATGGATTGTCATCAATAGTTGGAAAAAAAAAAGTATTCATGAGGTTTAATCTTTATTTCCATTTTGCAGCCGTGCAAATGTGAGGAGGAAGGAGGAAAATGAGGAGAAAATGAGGGAATGCACAATGTAAAGAGGGTGATGATAGATGAAAATATCACATTGGAGGGAGGGTTTTAGAGGGGGATGAAGGGCAAACCCTGGAAGTATTGCCTTTTCGACACAGCCCCATAGGAGAGGAAGAGAGGTGAAAAGAAAGAGGGATCAAAGAACATTACATCCTTTCCTGGTGAGATGCAGCAAGCAGTGGGAGGAAAACAGCGGAGGCCTCGGCGTGAGACGAAGAAGGAGAGAGAATCTGCTTCCCCATCCATCCATCCAGACTTTAAAGTTGAGGCACGGCAGCAGCTGTGAGGCTACTTAGAGAAAAGAGCCGCGGGACGCTCGGGTTCGGATAATCCCCCCAGAGAAATGACAGGAGACACTGGAAGGTAGAGAAAGTTTGGATCCAGAGGAGAAGAAGAAGAGGATGCAGGATGTCAAGGGTGTGAAAAATTGCTGGAGGAATGTAGCGAGCAATGGAAAAACTAGAAGAGGAGGAGGAGGAGGAGGAAGAGAAAGACAAAAAGAAAGTCAGTTTGACATCTTGCCATGGATGAAAAAAATATATAAAGAAGGTACAATCCTGCAATTTTCCCAGAAAAGAGACAGTGACGGCAGACTAATCTGTTTTGTTTGTCAATCAGAACTGCTAATGCACTCACATCATCTTTCTGCTCTCATCAAATCTTCTCCTTTGCTGTGTTAATCCGCCCAGCCCTGCCAGGAAGCCTATATACTCCCAAGCCTATATAAACTGACAATCCCTCCCTTAAGAAAGTCAAAACAGTTTAGAGGAAGCTTTGTGTTTCTTCTCTAGAATGTTTTACTTATACACAAACACACACACACATACAGTGCCTTGCCAAGATCCCCTATGCCACTAATCCTCAAACGACTGCCTTCTGGAAGCCAAAGTAGAGTAAAAGGATAAGATTGATTGTTGTCACCTCTTTCAGATTTGTTTTCTGCCTGTATGCATTCAGTGTTACCTGAAAGCAGAAGAAAAGCCACTTGTTTTTATTTGCCTTATTAAATGAAGGCGATGATATCACATCAGTCTCTTGGAGTCACCTCTGTTGTTTTGAAAGACAAGAAAATGATTTCATAGCCTTAAGTGCTCCCCTCAGTTCTGCTTTTCTTCTTAATGCACCATTACAATCCACTAAAATCATTACTTCTTCTACTGATTGATTTTTTTTTGTTCCATAACAGGTGGGACCAACCCAAAGATGTTTTCTGAGACAGATGTATGCAGAGGTGGGCTCCACTGAAGCAGCTGAACTCCTTCTGCGTCCTCCAGTGACAAAGACAAGGGCATCCTCACCAGTTCTGTGATTATGTAATTTAAGTTGTTCTTTTTCTTCCTCAAGAAACACCTCTGCCTCAGACATACTTTTTTTTACTGATTATGTGCAACAGCAAGGAAGCAGTCTCACAGCTATGGTGACTGAGTGTAATGTTAATGTAGATGTACTACTTAAAAATGTGCATTTTAATGGAAAAAATTAAAATCTAATGTAGAATTTGCATTTTATACAAACACATATGAAGTTATTTTAATGAGTAGCTGCACTTTTAATCATTATTAATACAATTTGCACCGTATTCCTTTTCACACAACATTGTGGGCATGTTTATTTATTTGTTAATTTCATGTTGATGTGACTAATTTATGTATAACATCAGCTTATCTGAATTCCCTGGTCTCTCTAGCTGTGACTAAATAGGTAAGATGCTGACGGTGACAGCAGCTGTAACGCAGTGTGACCATAGCTGTGGTTTGTGCCTCTCACCCATATCTCTCTATAGCAACAGCATGAGCAAGTATCATAAACAAAGGCTGGAGAATGCCTTACATGAACAAGATGTGTTGTTCTGCACTGGCACAGCTCATGGGCCAGCTGGTAGGTGATGGACTGTAACCTGCACCACAATAAACAACATGGCTACACATCTGTTTACTGATACTCTCACACAGACACACTCACACACACACACAGGAGAGTTTTCTATTGCCTCATAGCTGGCTGCATATACAAGAAATCTCTAACTCTGTATACAAAGATGGAGGTTTGTTTGAAATGCCTGTCATGTTTACTTTGTAATAAAGTTGTCTTTAGCGTGTGGGTTTGGTCACAGAATGTCAGTTATAGATTTACATCTAATTATTAGCCTGAAACACATACATACAGCTAAACACACAAGGGTAACAGCAATATGACCTCCACAGCTCTCCACTCTCCACTGAGAAAGGTTTACTTCCTGGTAGGTGGACACTCTGCGTAAAGACAGATCCAGTAATTTTAAACTTCAACAAACACTAACGCTCCGTCCTGACCTACGTCATATGCCGGAACACAATGAAGCTGCTGCACGCTGTAAACAACGACCATCCCCCACTGCAATGAGTGTATGGTAGATGTTCTTCAACGACAGCAGAACTGCTACAATGGAACGAAGGGCTTTGCAAACATCTCCAATGCCATTATGTATGAACTACAACTTACGGTAGATTCTCTGCAGGAGAAAAGCCGTGAAAGCATTTCAAACCCAGGCTGCGTACTGAAGGGATGTGGAAATTGAGCGCAGTACGTAAGTGGGCAGAATCAGGCTGCAGCTACACCACCTGAATATATATTACATACGTTTAGCACTTCACTCATACTTTCCATCCATTAGCTCCATCACTTTTCCCTGCAGGGTCACTGAGGGAGGGGTACACCCTGGACAGGGCTGACTCATACACACAAACAAACTATAAGAATAACATGTTAACAAGGATGTAACTTCATCCTGAAATGGACAATGACGATATTTTTCACATGCTCATGAATTATGAGTTTTATTATAAGTCTCTCACACTTTATAAATCATAGTCCACTACTGCTTGTTGTGAAACTCAGAATCCCTTATCTCTAAGAGAACAGTTATGTGTTGTTTCATAAAAGAGACAGAGAGTCATATAATGGGAAACTCATTCTTAGAAGGACGTCAGCTCTTATTAACCTCAGACATTTGGAACAGCAGTTAGAGATACAATTTGTTCACCATGGATTTAGTGGTGTGACACAAAAGTCCCATTTTTAACAACAAGAACTGTAAATGGGATTTTTTTTCTTCTGATGGTGCATTTTCAAATGCCTTCAGTGATGATTAAACAAAATTATGTGGCAGAAGCCAATTCAGAATTACACTCTCTTAGACGCTCAATTCAACATTTCAACTCTGCATATTAACTTCCCCAGTCTGCTGCTCTCAGTGAACTGACCTCAGCCCTGTTGGCAGCGATCACACTTTAATTTAGTCTTTTAATTTGCTTGTTCAGCTTTTTCATACAACGCATGAGAAACGCTGGGCTGCAGAGTCCAGAATGTTTCCAATGCAGGACGGATGCAGGATGGGGGATTTTCTATGACTGATGCCACTGTATTCGATAGGAGAGTGGGAAAGGCAATGGAGAAACAGTTCAGGGGGTGAGGGTGAATTCATAGGTTACTTCAGGGGGACTTTGCCTGAGGGTGCATTTCATGAATGCAAAATTGTCTCAACCCAGTGGCAGTCAAGAATGATAGGGATACTTTAAGGATATTGTATGTTGTTGAATTGCCAACATTACTCTTTCTGTGTGTGTGTGTGTGAGATTACATGTTCTTACATGTGTTCTATCAAAGTAAAAGGCCTGAACAGCCTATTTACTTTAGTGGTAAATGAGAAGAAGGGAAAAAGAAAATCCTCTTGAGGAGGCAATACTGTAAAGTTAGCATGGCTGATACTTTGTCCAACTCTCTCAGGTCTTTAAACAGATATGGAATCTAGATTAATAACTTCACTTTATAATCAGGCCAGGTGTGGTCACCTCTATTTCGGGGGCCTTTAATTAGGTGTCTTTGCAGAATACAAGCAGGAAGGGATGGCTGCTCTTATCAGCTGATAAGATATCTTATCTCTCTTTTGCTCTCCACCCTTCCACTCACTCTCTTTTGTTTCTCCTTCTCAGAGATATTATTCTCCAGAGGCCCTGCCACCAGAACCTTTTAATAATCCCCAAGCAATTTAAACTCAACTCATCTCCAGATGCAGTTCCTCATAGACCCAGTAACAATAGATGTAACCCCCTTATTCCCACAACTTCAAGTATTGATTTGAGGGCAAAGCTAATAGGGGCGAGTGGGTCGACTCTGGCCTATTTTTTTGGGACACCCTGTGTAATTAACTGCAACCCGATCAATTAAACTGAAATGCTGCAGTGGTGATAAAACTTTAAGAACAAAAAAAAGAAGAAAAACCTACATACAGTTGTTTGTGATATGAGTATAAGGGTGCATGTGCATTTAATCCTAGCCAGTCCACTGATTAATGCAGTGATGTGACACATGAATATCAATAAAATTACTCTCCCAACAGACCAATTAG
The DNA here is from genome assembly GCA_900303245.1 of Selene dorsalis. Classification (NCBI taxonomy): domain Eukaryota; kingdom Metazoa; phylum Chordata; class Actinopteri; order Carangiformes; family Carangidae; genus Selene; species Selene dorsalis. Next base: position 15,524 of record OMNW01031300.1, read on the forward strand.
CTGCTCCTCATCAGAGAAGCTGTCGTAGTTTGTTTTCTTAACTGTATTTTATCAATGCACAATTAATGCAATGATGATGAGTTCTGCTCTGCCTCTGAAGTTCTGCTGTTACGGAATAAAACTTGCTTGTGTTTTGTTTTTTTTAAGTTGAACATTATGCAAATGACATGAATCATTTCAAGGTAGAAAAGCTTTACTGTTGGTCTTTAAGAGGGCAGGGATTACACTTGATAGGAATTATGACGCCCTCATTCATTTGCCCTTGACATTAATGCCACCATAATGTTAATAAGATCAACTCTGTCATCACCTTCAAACTCTCACTGGGTCTACAAAATAATGCTAGTTTCACTTTGTCTGCAATGACAGTGACACATCACATTCCCATGTGATCTATAGCATCACAATGAAAGCTAAAGTGGATGCACCCATACCACGTGCGCTGTCCGTGGTGCTGATCTAACTGTATTTCTAAGAGCACAGACTGCTCAGACTGGAAAAGAGCACCATGCCAACACAATTCAAGCACAACATTGCAACCGAGCTGCTGCAATACAAACTAAATTAATAATTCAAATGATACATCCAGGAATTGAATTTTATAACTCTGGAGACCTTCATGGCTGCAACCATGTTATCCAATGTCCATGAAAATAGAATTATCTAATCCTCCTGCTAAAAGCATTGCTTTATGTTTACTTTAACATGACTCTCCCTATGGTTCTTCCCTCTCATTCAATATCCAGGAAAATTCTCTTTACATGCAGCATGTGGGAAAACAGGATTGAACCAAGAGTCTCCACTTCACCTCTTTCAGTGCTGGCTATTATAAAACGAGCAGCAAACTTAGCTTTCAGAATCACATTTAATGATGAAAGTTATGGAAACAGATGTCAGATGACTTAATGTTAGAAGCGGGGGATAACTGTCCCTCACACTCAGAGTCATTAATTAAAGCTCCCGTTCTGCGTTTTAAAATGAGTGGTGCAGGATGTCAGAGAACAGAACAGCTTTTTTTTCCTCCTTATGAAACTGTTTTGTACCCTGACTCATGCAGTATATCCTCTGTGTGGTCTGTACAGAATACATAGCCTTGAGACAGCCCACTCAAAAAACAAGCATCCCTGAATCTAAGACGAGGTCAATCTTGGAGTTTATACAGTTACAAGAAGTTAGGCTGTTGACTTTGTTGTTTATCATTTTCAACAAGTGTCTTTTGTGTTTAATCCTGCTTTGCCGACTGTTACTTAAACACTTCACATTCTGAGTGTTAGTATCTGTGCGCTTGGATCGTCCTAGTCTATGGCTGCACAGCCCTACTCATCCATCATTTTGAAAAACCGTGACCCACCTTTGCAACCTCGCAACCCACCATTTGGTCTCTCAGTGCCAACTCCTGCTTTGTGGGGATTCCCTGCCCCTCTTTCTTGGAGAGTTTGCATGTTCTATCCTGGTCTGCTTGGTGTCTCTCCGGGTACTTCAGCTTCCTCCCACAGTCTAAAAATGTGCACACTAGGTTGATTGACCGCTCTAAATTGCCCACAGTGTGTGTGATGTCTGTCTCTATATACTATCTATAGACTGGCGACCTGTCCAGGGTATACTCTGCACACACCCTGTGTTAGCTACACAGAATGGATGCATAGAGAATCTTGGAAGTCTTGGGTTACATATTAACCTGAGTTCCATGAAGATACGTGTATGATTCTGTCAGTTGTGAAAATACAATATATTTAAGAAGCAGAAAAGGGTTTTAATACAGCCTTGGAGCAGTGCTATGACTTTAAGGCAGATCAGAGGCTACAGTGACTATCAATAGATAGCCGCGGGTTAGCATGCTAACCTAAATAGAAGAAAGATGTGATAGAAACAAGACTTAGCATGGATATTGATTTCTACTGCCAGAGATAACCCTTAAGGAATGAGGTTTGATGCTCAACTCACACCATTCCTTCTAGACTGGTAAGTATGCAAACACTGGTTATGTATCTAAACTTATAAATAACTCTTATTATGGTATATTCATGTTTGTACTACAGTTTCAAAAGTCATAAAAGAATAACACACATTACATAACACATTATGTTTTGTTCATATAGTCAGTGATGGTACATGGATAGACATCCTCTCTCATTGGGAAAAGCTCAGCTGGCCAACAAGCACCCATCCCCAAGGAGGGCAAGAGCTCAGGCAGCAAGATGGTGCACAACCGTCAATACATCAATATAACAATGATAAAGTATTCAGACAGAGTGATGATGCCAGAGTGAAACATTTGATTGAATATCAGTGCAGTGATATTACTGTAAAGCTTTTTGGCCCGGCGGAGCCACTAAAGCATATTATGATTATCTCTCTGACAGAGGGTGCTCATCATTTTTTACTGTGAGAAAGTGACCCCACTCCAGCTCTGAGTGGTGACTCCAGCCAGCCAATCAATTAAATGGCTCTTATTGTAAAAAGTTCATTTGGCAAAATCAGTGTCTCAGCTGTCAAATACGTCATGTTAGCTGCAGAATCTGATTTTGTACTTCAAGTCAACTCAGCCTCTGTTTCATGTGTAGAAAGCCGGGGAACTGACACAGTGACAGAGAGCATGAAATAAAATAAGACTTAAAGAAAAATTGGAAAACAAATGAGAAGAGAAAAAAAAGGGATTAGACAAGCAAAAAAAGGTCAAGAATGTCTATTTTGGTACAGATGCAGCAGGGACAGAGGGAAAAGGCCAAATATAAGTAACACAGGGAGAAAGGCAACAGTGCATGAATGCTGGATCGTCTAATCACCAAATATTTGCTTATAGTTTCAGATTCTTATAGCGTTGTTGGGTCTAAGGTTACAAAACTCTTTTACCTTCCTCAGTTTTATCTTTGTCTCTTTTATGTGCATAGTGAAAACCTAAAGCAGTGGGCATTAAGCGCCAGTCAAACACTGTGATGTCCTTTTGCTTTGATGCTGTTTCTGTCTGTGTGTGTAGGCGATGATCTGCCTTTCCTCTGCACCAGTTACTGCTCATACTAACTACCCAGTACCTCTGCTGATGTTAAACAAGCCATTAGATGGACTGTACTTCTATAGTGTTTTTCTGGTGTTAAAGCACTTTACACCACTATAGTCACCTTCACCCAATCTCACACACATTCATACAGAGATTTGGGGTTGAGTATTTTGACATATCCAAATCACTGATCACCATGACCACTGAGTCACAGCTCAACCTCATCAATTGTAAAAGTCATCATGTCCTGTTTTTCAAAAACACATAAATTACTACAGAATCATGATTCTACCAATCAGGTTTTTAGTTCAAGTCTTTATTAACATGTCAGTGCCAGTATATAGCATTTATTCACATAGAAATATTAAGAATGTACAATATGAGGAATGTTTCCCTCCACTTCATTGCATTATATTTGAGCAACTGCTTAGTACAGATCTACCCACATGGTGTGAAACACACAGAGGCCACTTTATCAAGTAGACCTAATGTAATCAACAGAGATATCACTTAGTTTGCATTTACTTATTATTTTATCCTCCTCATTTAAGAGTGCTTATTTAAGGCTGGCTGTACATTCATAAGTGTCACATGTCTCTCCTTTTATGGCCTTTAATGTGAGGTGGAGTCCATGAAGGAAAAGATGATGAATAATAGTGAAAAACAAAACGGTTGAAGGAGATCATGTGCTAGGATTTATACCACTGATTGTATTTGTTTTTCATTCATGTTCCTGTATAGTACTTACATGTTAAACAACATAAATTGACTATTCGGGGTCTTATATGTAACTATATGTATAAATCAATTTGAGACAGTCATGCCATTGAGTTTTTTCTCTGTATTTGTTTATATTCTTTTTAACTGCCATCAACAAAGCATGTTGAATAAGCTTTTATCGGTTCCTTCTGAAGTGTCTTTCATTGACATTCCAAAGACACTCAGGTCAGGTGACATGGAAACTCCATAAACAGGAGTGTGAGTGTGAAACATGGGGAAAAAAAAGAAAAAAAGATTGACTCATTGAAGTGTGGGGTGACCACAGTTCATGGAGGACAAACAGGTCTGAACCCTGTGATCTCCATGCGATCCTGAATTCATAGTATTATGTAGAAGTGTTATAAAGGGGCAGTTTTCTTTGAAAATTTCAAAAGTTTCAAAATTGTTGCCAACTTGTTTTCAATTGATTCCTTGATTCCATTTATTTTAGGATGGCACAAAAACCGACTGGTGGTAATAAAAACACCAGGATGTACTTTTGTTTAAACAATGGTTGCATAGTGCTGTAGTTGAAGCAGGTGCTCTTTTGAAAAAGTTGCTCCACATTTAAGTAGGTTCCAATTTTCAGATCTGAGGTCAGCTGTGGTGCAAAAAAATCAAATTCAGAGGGAATGCGGTGAACAAACATGGCTGCTGTGTCAAGGATAATGTGAATTCTGCTGTTTGCTATAACTGACCTAAAAAAATAAAAATAAAAAAAAGGAAGGAAACTCAGATGTCAGAGCTTCCTCGAACACACACCGCAGGACTGTTCTTTGCTTGCAGCTGCATTATGCTGTAACTCTGACAAATAAATACAGCTGACAAACACTGAATGTGATGGATGAGCCATCTGTAGCGAGTCTCAAGTCCCTCCAAGAGGACTTTCATAGAACTCAATGACAAGAAGCCAGTGGCTGCTGCACGGTGAGGGACAAGGATGTCAGCCTAAACTGGTTTATTATTTTTAACTATGGATCTTATGTTGCTATGTGTATGTATAAGGTTTGTATATCAATTTACAGTATTACAACATGTATTGGTTATGTTTTTTTGTGTTGTGTGGTATTGCTTGTAATTCTCTAATTATTTAATTATCACTTAGGGTATTGTATTTTATTGTTTTGAGGATTAAATCGTTAAAAATGTTTTGGTTTCGACTTGTCTTCTGTTAGTATATGTTTTCGGTGCCGACCACCCTTGTGCTTCAGGGGACAGGTAAAAGCGTGGCACTTTGCTCTTGTCCCATCTCTGGTGTGGTGACATGATGCTGCTCATGTAAGTGGGTTGAAT
>OMNW01031301.1:0-10134 GCA_900303245.1 Selene dorsalis
ACTGAGACTCTGGAGTGCAGCCTGGAGGCAGAGCAGAAGGGCACTGAGGCTATGGAGGACGGCCCGGAGGCCAGGCAGACAGGCACGGGGACTCTGGGGGATGGCCCAGAGGCAGAGCAGAAGGGCACTGAGGCCGGAGAGACAGGCATGGAAAGTCTCGGGGTCGGCCCGGAGGCTGGACGGACAGGGAGACTGGCGGCCGGGCTGGAGGACACTGGCGAGTTTTTTCTGGAGGCCAGGCAGGATGGCGATGTTGGTTGCGGGAGTGGAGACCCGGACGGGAGTGAACCACTGACTGGAGTCCCGGGACAGGGGTGGGTTGGACTGCCAGTTGGACACTGGAGAGTGGAACCAAAAGGACCACCAGCTGAACACTGCCGACAGGAGCCAGACAGACCATCAGCTGGGCACTGTCGACAGGGGCAGATGGGGCACTGGCTGGACACTGGCACCATGGGCTGGTCAGACCACCGGCTGGACGATGGAGACTTGAGCTGGACACACTGATGGCTGGACATTGGGGTCCAGAGCTGGGCACCCTGCCAGGCTAATAATGGAAAAAGGATCCGGGCATGCTGTCGGCTGGACACTGGAAACAGGAGCCAGGCCTGCCACCGGCTGGACACTGGAAACGGGAGCCGGGTACACCACTAGCTGAACATTGCCGACAGGAGCCGGGCACACTGCTGGCTGGACACTGGAAACAGGAGCCGGGCGTGTTGCCGAGCACACCGTCAGCTGGACCCTGGAAGCGAAAACCAGACATACCGCCGGCTGGGACTGCTCTCCACTAGGTTGGAGATAGGAACCCATGAGCTCTGGCACATCTGAGCTAGGGGGTGCCGAGGGTCGGTGTCCTTGCCTCCTACGTCTCCTCCCATCTACTTTGACCTCCACTGCAACGCCGGAGGCCAAGACAGGAGTGGCGGGAACCCCGACGAGGCCGGAACAGGAGTGGCATCCACCGGCACCTCCAACTCAGGAACTGGAGTGGGGACAGAAGGTGGCTGCAGCTTAGCTGGAAACAGTACTGGAGGATGTGGCAGAGTCGGGGCAGGAACTGGAGACTGGAATCCTAGGCAGATCAAGGGCTGGTGATGGCTGCCGCACAGCAGGCGGGGGATATGGAGGTGCAGCACGGCCGTAGAAGGGACTGAAGGTGGCTGCAGCTCAGCCAGGGAAGGGAGTGGAGGTGGCTGCAGCTTGGCCAGGGAAAGGACTTGAGGGAGCTGCAGCTCGGCTGGAGAAGGGCTGGAGGTGGCTGCAGCTCACCCAACTTGGAGGCTGCGGCCTAGCAGGAGAGGTACGTGGAGGCTGAGACTCTGCAGGAGAGGGAGATGGCTGCGGCCCAGCTGGAGAGGGATGTGGAAGCTGCGGCCTGGCTGGAGAAGGTTGAGGGTGCAGTTCAGCTGGAGAGGGAGGTTGAGGTTGCGGCCCAGCTCGAGGGGAAAATAGCTGCATCCCAGCCGGAACTGTGGGAGGCTGCAGCACTGCAGGGACAGGTGGTGGCTGCAGCACAGCAGGGACATGAGGGTGGCTAGCCGCCCTATCGCTTGTGCTGCCCTATAAGCCCGTTGAACAGAGCGGGGTCCGCCCAGTGCCAGATGGGTCTCTGCTGGGTAGGGGGGTTGTTGGGGCTGCTGAGAGGAACCCTTTCTGTAAGTCCTTCCAGAAGGTGGGGTTGAAGTACAGGCAGATGACTCTTTCCCAGCAGTTTTTTTCAGCCAGGTAGGTGAAGTATTTGAAAAGAGTCATCATACATGGAGTTGACTGGTCTGCTGGGTCCATCGTCTGGTTGGATTGTTCTGTCAGGATGTGGGGAAACGACGAACGATAAACTCAGGCTACAATACAAAGAAGAAACCAGTGACACGGCAGGGACAACAGGGGATAGAACGCAGGACCACAGGTAGCAACGCAGACGATCCAACAAAGACAAAGGGAGACACTGAGGTTATCTCTCACATTTTCTTGCCATTCATGTTCCTTCCCTGTTCTTTTCTATACTTCTGCGATCATTTTTTTTTTCTTTTTTGACTTCGTAGCGTCATGCGTCCACCATGTCTCTGAAAGTATTGGAGTATCATAGCAACACTTACAGCATTTTCTATTGGTCAAGAGATCCACATTCTCATAGCAACAGCAACATAATGGTGTCTCACTGGTCCATGAGAAGCTCATTCCAGACAGGCCAAGTCAGCCACGGCAGGCAGAACTGCATTGTTTCATTGCAATAAAAATCACCCAACATGGATTTTCAAAAATACAGAACCATGTGCGTCCCAAAGTGCCATCAATTTAAATACATGTTTAACAGTCTCGTGAAAAACACTGAAAACCGGAAATATTCATGAATTCATAAACCCCCCTCCCAATCGCCCTGGACAGGACGTGAAAAGTGGACATGTCCGGGCAAAAGAGGACGTTTGGTCACCCTAGTTTAGCGACAGCGGAAAAGTGACTGGACTTGTATGATGGACAGATTTATATGCTAAATGATGCAATTTATAAATCGATAAAAGTTGTATTTTGATCAACATTGTGTCTCAAATTATTTATTTCACTCAACAGGATGAATGGAACCCCGACACGAAGCTGTGAGCTTATCAGTTCAATAAAGATGACAGATTAGGCTATGACTTAAATCTTCCTCAAAAAATATCAGGCTGGAGAATTAAACATGCTGATGCTGTTGAGGAAAATAAGATATCCAAAGGCTAAATGTTGAAATAGGTGTTTCTTTTATCAGGACCGACTCATATTGCGGCTTAGATCCCTGGGAGGAGTCCCTCCCTTTGATGACAACTTAGCAGTTTCTTAGCTGTGGAGAGGATGAGTGGTTTATCCAGCAGATAAATATTTAAAGTGCAGATGCAGGTTTAATCAGAGGATGCTGAAACAAAAGCCGTGGCATGACAGACACTGATTTTGCAAAGTAGGCCTAACTCAGCAACTCATAACCATCAAAGCATATTCAACCCCAAAGGCCTTTCTAAGTATTTGACTCTGTCCAGTGTGAGAAAAGTTGATGATTATTTGATTCTTTGCCACAGTTAAGTGTGTGTGCTAATGATCTGACAGTTAGTTTGATAAAACAAACCCAGAAAAAAGAATCCTCTAAAGTTTTTCAGAGCAACATCAACAGACAAACAGACGATCTGCCACCTCTGAACCAGGGCAATGCCTATAAACTGAATAAATCATAGCTCGAATGCCTCCAAGGACTCTTATCCCTGGCTAATGAAGATATGTTGATTTAACGAGCCATGGCTTTGTCTCACATAGAGCTGAGCTGACTTTGTCAGATTAATGGCAACCTCAGCTATCATGATGGCTAATTATTCAACGCACGGTAGTTTGCTTCTTTTTCTCATTGTATCTAAATACTATCATCGCTGCATCCGGTCTTGCTGACAGTGTGGACCATACATCACAGCAGAAGTGCTGATTGTGCAATTACATTTGGACTTTCAGTTTAGCAGTCAATCTCTCTATTATGGGACTGGAGAATTATAATTAGCATCAAATTCATTTCTTTTGTCTTCCTGAATGTGTACTGTTATTCCCATACTTCAAAATGAAACAACCCTCTCCATGATGACTGTCTATCTGGACAACCAATGTCACAAACTAACTTCTTCTTCCCTTAGTCAACCTGAGCCCTGTGGCTCCTACTGAGTAACAGTTACCAAAAATATAACTACAATTTTAAGAAGCTTCAATCATTTTCTAACTCAGCTGGGTGCTGTAGTTTTTAGCAAATATAACTCAACAAGAGAAAACACTCTTTACATTTCTTGGAAAATATTCTCAGCTTCTAATTATTACACATTCAGTTAGTTTGTATTTCTAGCAGCAGGACAATGTGTGTAGGATTGAGTGTGTATGTGTGTTCATGCTAATCAAAGTGCAGCTCAGTCATTTTTTTGTTTGAGCAGAGCTCTAATGCGCAGAGGAATATATATAAGGCTCTGGACAAACACTGTCTGTTCAAGGGATTTGTTTGGTGGATATTCCAACAATAAAGTTGTGCTTACTGACATTACCTTAAACACACTGAACAAACTGAACCTGAGAGCAGATATTATTCTGGCAGAGCAGTGATCACCCCATTAGCAAGATGTTGTTGTTGGTTATTGTTTTAATCCAGTGCCAAAGGTGTTAAAGCTTTGTTTGTTTGCTTTTTAAGTCTATACACACAACAGGTGACAGCAATACTGATGACACAAAATCTAAATATGATACGATATGAATTACTTCATTAATCCCCAAATGGAAATTTATTTGTATGTCAGCTCATCACCATTTGCAGAAGAACCAAAAAAGCCTGATGGCTAAAGGTACAAAGGATCTTCTATATTTCTCGGTCCTGCAGCAAAGAGAGAGGAGCCGTCCACCACCACTGCTTTCCTGGTCCATCAAGGCCATGAAGTGGGCAATGTCTGGGCAAAAGAGGATGTTTGGTCACCCTCGTTTAGCAACAGCACAAAAGTGACTGGACTTGTAAGATGAACAGATTTATATGCTAAATGACGCAATTTATAAATCAATAAAAGTCTTATTTTGATCAACATTGTCTCTGAAATTATTTATTTCACTCAAGAGGATGAATGGTTTATTCTCCATAACGACAGGCTCACTCTACATTATCCCTTCCATAATCAGTACTGTAGCTGGAAAAACCACATGGGACAACGCCTCTGACATCAGGCTGCAGGTGTAGGCCTAGTTCAAATGGAGCTCAGCTTGTTGGCATGGTAAATAGATACCACTGTTTTCTCAATAACAATGAAAAGGTGTGCTCTGTGTTAGCACAGGTTGCACTATCTCTCTATGCTGAACAATAGTGATAAACATCAACAACAGTCATAGAGAAATGTGAGATTGATCAAACAAACACTGTTATTGCCTGCCTAGACTCTGCTTTTCATTTCCCACCCAGCTCTGTCACCTGCCATTCACAGGGAACAAGTTGTTTTTCAAGTTTAAAAACAACTAACAAAGATGGAGCTCATGGACAATGTCACAACCTGATAGCCTATGGCATCAAGAGCCTTTATTTGTAAAGGGAAAATCATGGAAATGGAGCTGTATGTTCTCACATTATGCTCAGCAGTTTGCTCCTTTAAAAGACAATTAAATAAATGGATGAGAGGGGGAGTTAGTTATCTGCCATCATTATACGTTTTTTTTGCTGTAGTCCAACATTCACAAGTAAGAGGTTTAAAAGCTTTATACCTTCACTCTTAATGAGTGAGGTATAAAGCTTTTAGTTCATTCAGTCCTGGCTGGTTTAATACTACTTGCAGAAGGATAACATATTGGAAAGTTACATGTCATTAATATGCCACCCTTAAAAATATCTCAACCTGAAGGGGGCATAAATGAAAATAAAGGTAAAGAATAACTGAGATGCAACTTTACACACAAATAGAACACCGTGAAAAGAGTGTTTTCGTCACGTGACTCAGAATGTGCAGAATAGAGTGTGTCATGATGGCTGTAATCAGCAGATGTAAGGTACTGGATGACAGAAAGGGCCATTGAACCAAGCGTAGTGCAGTCAAAGATGTTGTACTTGCATGCTGGTTTGTGACACAGGTTTTCCTGTAAATGATTAGGAACATGTGGCTTATGTGTGTCCAAAATGTTCTCATTTTACTTTTTATTTCATGTAGATTTCATGAGCTTCTATTATGGCCTGTCATTAGATAGGAAGAATTCTTTGAATTTGATGGATTTTTATAATGATGCACTCAAAGAACATTATCCATGGTTGTAGGGTAAGGTTGAACAGAGGTGTTTTGAGGTGCCACATAATTGAGTTCTTTGAATGATGTAAAGCACATAGATTGCCCTTTTTTGATATCAAAAATATTTCTCTTTGCTCTGGAATTAGTTTGGGAAAAAAGCAGGCAAAGAGGCTGGATAAGCTTGTTAAGAGGGCTGGCTCTGTGACTGGAGTAAAGATGGATTCTCTGGGGAAGTGGTGGAGAAATACACAATGAGGATGATGGAGGCCATCCTGAACAACACGGATCATCCACTTCATAACACCTTGATGGATCAAAGAAGATGGAGGCCATCCTGAACAACATGGATCATCCACTTCATAACACCTTGATGGATCAAAGAAGCAGCAGTGGTGGACGGCTCCTCTCTCTTCGTAGCAGGACAGAGAGATACAGAAGATCTTTTATACCCACAGCCATCAGGCTTTTTAATTCTTCTGCAAATAGTAGTTGAGCTGACAGACAAATGAATTTCCCTTTGGGATTAATAAAGTAATTTGTTTTCGTATTTGTATTCATAGGAATTCAGTAGTGAGGGTGAATATGATCAACCACAGCCTGAGATGACCCTAGTGATGTGTCAGTATTTGCATCTAATACAGAGCAGCAGAGATAAGGAGATTTTATTATGTAATACAGCAGGATGTTTCCATCTCATTTTGGAGGAGGACTTGCAGGGTCAGAAGGAGGCAGAAGCCCAAAACCTCTCTCTTCAAGAAACATAGAGGACATCTTCATGTGAGAGAGCATACACAACATAGAGAGGAGCTGGAGCTGGAGAGCCAGACAATGAGCAAAGAGAGACAGAGGGGCCTTTCAAAGAGTGTGTGCTGAAATGGTATAGAAGAGGAATGTCTTTCAGTTGAAGGGTGAGAACAAGAGAAAGGAAAAGGAAGTCTTCAAAAGGGAGGGATAGTCCCCTGATTCTCAAAATGATGCACTGGGTGAGAAAAGGGAGGTCCTCAGGTTTAGAGAGGACATGATGGCCATGACACGAATGGATTTCATTCAAGACGTAAAGAGGAAGAGAAAGGCTGAGAGGCTCTGAAGCTCAGTCTGAGAAAGAAAGAAACCTTCAACAAAGAACTCACAGAGCATGAAGAGGAAGGTGATGCTCATGTCCTGGCTAATGACACTGAGGGCTTCCACAGTGAAAAGGAGGAGAGGGAAATGTTGAAGAAAACCTATATCCATACAACATCCATAGGGTGAGGGAGCCTTTCCTGTGTCCTTATCTCTGCATTTATTCAATTATGTTCATGTATTATACACAGTTCTATCTATCTATCTATCTATCTATCTATCTATCTATCTATCTATCTATCTATCTATCTATCTATCTATCTATCTATCTATCTATCTATCTATCTATCTATCTATCTATCTATCTATCTATCAAGAATAAATCACATTGTCACAATCATTTTATGAGAAGAGGTAAAAAAAATTGATCAATAAATAGATGTACATATATATACATATTTTTTATTAAGAAAGCCTTTTCTGTTGATTCATATTAAACAACTTGCTGTTTTCTGAGTAAGTTACAACAACTTCATGGCTTGAAGGGTAAAAAGATGAGAAAAAAGAACTGATTACCTGTGACATGCTCCTTCTCTACACAGTGTCAACAGTGAAATATGAGCATCAGGCCTCTTAAAGTCAATTAAAAGAAGATTCAAACTGTGTTCTCTGGTCACTTCAAAGTCAAATGACATTGAGTCATATCATACCATCATTCAAGTGTAATTTAATGAGAGCTGGTCACCAACGGCAGCACCCTGGCCAATCATCTCTGAGTGTTACTGTCAAACCTAATTACATTCAGAGTTTCCACCTGTCAATCAACCCCAGTGATGGAGGCTAACTGAGGAGGAGCAGCCTGCTAATTCACACAAACAACTAATCAGTCAGTCAGTCAGTCAGTCAGTCATAGTCAGTCAGAGTCAGTCAGAGAGTCAGAAAACTTTATTCATCCCTCATGGGGAAATTCTCTTTAACGTCCTCAGCATGTGAATGATCACAACATGTAACCCTGTGGAAATTTATGAAGAGTAAAACGATATAGGTTTTAGAATAAATAAGTTCATTGCTCAATAAATAGCAGTCAAGGTTTAGTAAGTATTGAAGTTCGTTGACAATAAATGTTATTTAAGGTTAAATAAGAAGTTAAAATAATTGTCCAGCAATTAAGTTATGATGCTAGTACAGAAAGTGAATATTGCGTATTACAAAACAGAAAGGTGAATTCAAGGCATCTGATTGGATCTTAAATAAGAAACTAAGATTATTGGACATCCTTTTCGCACTTAAATCTATCAGCAGAGACTATGAAATAATCATATATAATTATCTAACATTACAACACATGAAGCAAATACTCGGAACTAATTGCGCTTTTGAAATCAGCCCGCCCAGCAGCCATGTCTGGAATGTAGTTCCGGCTATGCATGTGCCTCAAAACAACTCCATCTCTTAATGTTACATGATTATTTCATAGCGTGGTGAATGTGCAGGTCACAACTTCTCCATGAGAGTGTTTTGGAGTTGTTGGATTGTGTATTTGATGAGTTTTGAGGGACAGAGGACCTGTACTGCAGCATGTGTGTCTGCCCCACAGATCTCAAAACAACATATGAATATGAATTACTTTATTATTATTACATGCAACGATAATTAAAGGTAGTGAACCTACCCCTATGACTACAGGGATTATGGCAGTAAGTGAATTTGCCAAAATGTTGAACTATTCCTTTAAGTTTAAAAGTGTTTAAAAGTTTAAAAGTAAAGTAATTTAAAAGCTATTTCATTTCATTATAAGTGTAAGATTGTTTAAAAATTGATTTAAAGGTGAAGTAATACAGCACTTAAAGATGACTGATCACATAGATTTAGTGGATACTTTTAAGTTCATTAGAGAAACCCATCTTATTATTTGATAGTAAAAAGAGCTCAGGTTAGCCACCTCTCATTATAGTTAAACACGCTAGACAGGTGCTACACACATTCACAACACAGTCACAGCACTTTCACAGATTTCCCTGCAGGACTAAGATGGAATGTAATGAAAAAGCTTGATATAAACAGAGAATGAGCCCTGCATGGGGAGTGACAGATGCACCCAAGAACATCCTGGTTTGTAGGGTAGATGCTGTGGTCATGACTACAGCTACATCAGCTCCCACACCAATATTCAGCCACTTCTGAACCGCTTCAGATGAGTCAGTGTCATTCATTCCAGACTGCTGTTTGCAGACACAGAGCTCTGTGGTAATTCCAGTAAATATGTGATGCGTCCTGATCTCCAGACAGTTGCCTGACCACAACCCGCAGACATCAGCAATGCTTAGAAATACTCCCAATCTCCTCTTTCCATCCTCCCTTCATCTCTCTCTCTCTCTCTCTCTCTCTCTCTCTCTCTCGCACATACACACAGCTACACACAGGTCAGAAGTTGACATAAACTTGATCTGCACCCTCTCTGACTGTTCTTGCCAGCTGCTATGTGTCTGAATGCACATTTGGTCTGACAGTAGTCAACCAAGAAGTCATTAGTCGACCAAAATTGAATTGGTCGATTGGTTGCAGAAGAAAAACAAACAAACATTTGGAGCCATGTCTTGTCAAAATTAAGTCAAAATCTATATGACTTAAAGGGATAGTTCCGGTTTTTTGACTTGAAGTTGTATGACATCCCCAACAGCAGTGCAGTTCATCAACAGTGACTTTCCCCCCGCTGCGTCCCGTGAGTGGAGTTTTGGCCAGGTTTCGGTGTTGAAGAAAGTAGTTCCGGCTAGTTGCTGGGGTCACAAAAATAAAGCGTTTTGCTTCTCCAGACAATATGCGTTCAAAAGAGTAATACATTTGCACCACAAAACCGTTGTCCACGAAAAAGTCAGACCTCATAATCGCTCGGCGCTATTTTCTCTCCTTTCGTATCATTGCGTGCTGCCGCCTGTCAACTGCTGCGCACCTTTCCGTCAGCTGTTTCACAGTGTTTACATGCTAACGTGAGAGCAAGGCCGGTAAATATATTGTTACACCAGAAAATATATAAAAATGGTGCGGACTTGTAATTATCCGAGCTGTAGCAATAAGAATGTGTCTGATTCGACTTGTATATTTCATCGGTTTCCCTCATCAGTTGAGAGGTCTTGCATCTGTGGCATGACGAGTTCCCCTTCGTGGCAGCAGTAGCTCTCCACCTCTGTCGGCATTACTGGACACTTGGAACAAGTGCACCACCATTTGTCGGTCACCCTGTCTCTCACAGGTACAGCTGTGGGTCCAACTTCAGCTTGGACCACTTCTCTGTCCCTCCTTTCTCTCTCCGCCCGTTCTA
>OMNW01031302.1:0-10817 GCA_900303245.1 Selene dorsalis
AAAGCATCTATAATATTTTTATGCTGCAATACATGTATTTTATTTGAGAGAAATAAGATCAACAATTTGTCAAACTGGAAAAGTGGAAGCACTGCACCTACAATCAGTCAGAGACGACCAGTGTTATAAACCAGAAACTATGAAATATCACTTCTCTCTGAGGTTGTTGACAACTGGTTGAACCTAGAGTGCCTCTGGACGAACAGAAAATATGGCCCGTACGGGGATCGAACCCGCGACCTTGGCGTTATTAGCACCACGCTCTAACCAACTGAGCTAACCGGCCATGAGCATATTGGTTTATGACGTCATCTAGACAGCAAGTGAAACTTACTGAAAAGAAAGTGAAGGCTGCAGGCTACAGCTGGCAGAAACGAACTCCTCACACACGGTAAGTCGGTCTCTTTTAACTTTAAAAAGCCGTAGAGAAAATCTCCATAACAGCAACTTAGTGTCATGAAACAATGGGTGTCATAATATAACACGTATAAAACACTCTAATGTGATCATTTAGAGGGAAGTCTGCCATAGTTTTACTCGTGTGTAAATATACGTAGATTATCGTCCAGTCCAGCCCAGTGGTCGGTTCAAACAGTAGAGGACGGGTCCCATGAAGGGTAAAGTTTTGAATGCAAAGGTTGTCACCTGATGACATTGGAACTGCAGTCACCTAGCACATTTAAATGTACCATAAAGTTTAACAAATCTGAATTCATGCACCAAACAATATAAAAGTGTACTGGAACTGTATGCTGCCAAGATTCACTTGAGCAAAAACACAGGTGATTCAGAGAGCAAATATGTCATCCAATATGAGGAAGTAGCAGAGGGCACAGGGCGAGGCAAGTTTATTTGTACCTAGACAATTCAGAGTGCTTTAAATATGATGTAAAAGAGAGCTGAGACAAGGTTCAAAAGGAATACATATAAAGACATCATTAAAATACAATTTAAAAAGATTAAAATTAATTAGAAGAATTTAAAAAGTTGAAATAGGCAAGAAAGAATGAGAATACATGAGAATAAAGATTGCAGTGCAGTGCCAGATACTCCTGCCAGGGACAGTCACAGTTTGGGTAGTCATGGGCTTACACCCCATTTTGCAAAACAAAATCCAATGAGAAACATGCATGAAAAGAGGAATGCAGTTCATCATAGTTAATATTGTTTCATTAAGTTCCGACTGGAAGAAAGTGGAGTGAAAGAAAACTGCACCAACCACTGGGCTAGGATAAAAATTACTTTTACTTGCCTCTGTGTTGAGTATTCAGTTCACTCTTAAGTCTGCTTTAACAACCTATCACATTCCTGTATTCATCTCTGACAGGGTTGCAGAGCTTTGCAGGACTTGGACAACACTCCTACATCAGGATGCCAGTGCAGTTCTCTGGCTGGGAGGTGGTGGACGATGGTGGCTCTTTTCCTGGGGTCGAGCTGGGGGCATCACAGAGACCTCAGAACCGGGGCGTTTACACCATGTACCACGGAACCAGCATTACCAGTGCACGGCTCATCATTACCAGTGGTTTCAAACCATCATCAGGGGGCATGCTGGGAAAGGGCGTGTATGTCAGTCGTGACAGGGGAAAAGCCTCTGATTATCCAAGGAACTGTAACGCATCAGACCGCGTGGTCCTTGAGGTACGTGTGCGTGTTGGCCGTGTCAAGCGAATCGACACGGACAACCATCCAATGCAGATGACCTGGAGCACGCAGGGCTACGACACTGCCTGGGTCCCTCCTAAGATTGGGATGAGGTCTGTACCCAGTGGACGAGAGGAGGACTGTGTGTTTGACCCCAAAAGGGTCACGGTGGTGGGCATTGCAAAGGCACCAAACACCACTGTAGAGAAGGAGCTTCAGCAGCTTCTGGCTAAAACATCTGGAAGAGATGGTGCTGCTAAAGTGGAAGTGTGTTCACTGTGTAAGAGGAAGACCCAGCAGGGTTCTCAACATGTCAAGCAACAGTGCTGGCAGTGTGGGAAAAACATCTGTATTCTCATGTCCAAGCATTTTTGTCCAGCTAAACCCTGACACAGAACCGGGGCAGAAGAAGGTCTAAAAACAGAGTGAAGTTGTGGCGCAAAGACAAATCACATCTTTTTGGCCTTTGTATGTTAACTGTTACAGGTGCAATCTGCTATAATAATCACTGTCCAACATGTGGGAATCTGTTAATGATGTCAAAACTTATTCATGATTTGATCACTCTCTGTAATAATATCTTATTTCTTATGCACTGGCTGTATATTCTCTCTGATCATGTCTAGTCAAGATGAAACACTGTCTTTAAAGCAGCGTGACCTAGTGGACATCAATCGTTTTATGTGATGTATATTTTTAAATGTGATGATTGTGAAATCTTATGATTTTGATTTGCTGAAACAGATATGAAGCCAATAAATTTCATTGCATATTATCACACCCAAAATGTCCAGTTTGGTAAGCCTCCATATCTAGTGAAGAGATTTGGAAAAACTATCATGATGCTGTCAGCCTGCAGATAACCCACAGCTTCATGAGTTTATTCTGATGCAATTGCAAAATTTAGGATGGGCTGAAAGTTCATGCAAATACAAAAAAGATGACAGCTGTGGCACAAACAGCCACTGCAGTCATATGTCCATAGAAGGAGATTGGCATTCCAACCACAGTCTAACCTGAATACCTTTTTTTTTTTTTTTTTTTACCACAACTGATACAAAAATACAGTTTTCCGCAAGTTGATGACTTAGGCTAGACCACATAGAGGCCTGAATGGTTTGATTTTTAAAGACAGGGCAATATGAGTGACATGGTGTTTTCAGCCTTGAAAAGTCAGGACAAGAAAGGAGGGAAAGTGAGGGGGTGAGGGTGCACACATACAACATAACAAAGCAGTAACCTGTTTGTCATGTCAGTACATGGTGTGAATCACCAATACATACACCATCGCTACTATACACTGTCACCTGGCTGCTGTCCTGACTGAATGTTACTCAGTTCTCTAAATACAGCTTTCATGGGTTTCTGACAGGACATCTAGTTGTGATTTATTAAGAGACGTAGTATGCAGTTACTATGAACAGCTGGTGAAACATGACAACACCAGTGGTAAAGATTGAAAAATGGAAACTGTCTGGCCCGTACGGGGATCGAACCCGCGACCTTGGCGTTATTAGCACCACGCTCTAACCAACTGAGCTAACCGGCCATAACTCATTTTTCTCTTATAATGACACAAGACTTCATCTTAACAATGGCGTAATCACTGTAAAGGGAAATGAAAGTTAATACAACAGATTACAATCTCCTGAACAGAAAGTGATAGTTACTGAGGGCACAGAGCGAGACTCCTGACCGACGGTAAGTTTTGTAAACTTAATAAACGAAGTCAAGGACATACAGTATCTACCTATATGACACGCATCTTCTTTATGTATGAAATGATCAGGACAGCAGTTATGGAAGTGAGTTGACGTTTGAGTCCGTAGTTTGCTCACCTTCAGCCCGCTGTGGCGTCCAGATATGGTCTTTTATAAAACAGTGCTGATGTAGGGTTAACTTGGGAACTAAAGATTTAATGAAAACATGGTATCAGCTCATTTTGGTTAAGTGTCTTGCTTATAACGTGTCAGTATTATATCTCACCTTTAACTTCAAATAAGAAAAAATGTATTGACGTGGCATTCTCAGCTTCCGTATTTAGCAAATTAAGTGGTGCCTTGCCCCTTTTAGTATGTAGATGACGTCACAAAGTTAGGCAGCTGTGTTCTATGTAGGCCTACCTAAAGTCTTAAATGATACATAGGCCCATAGAGGACATGGCACAGATACTGTGAAGTGTTACAGAACACAACAGCTTTTGCCAGCAGCCATAAAAAGCTGTGCCCCTGTATTTAAAACTGCAGGAATATATTCAGTTCCAATCTAGATATATGTATTGATTTTATGATGAAATTATTTGTAGTGGCTGCAGAGGTGAATTTCTTCTCTGGTATGAAGAATCTGATGCATCACAACACTGTTTATAACATGACACCATGTCCACTGAAGCAGTAAGGTTACATCCAGTCATTTTACAATCACAGACCATGAAAGGTTATGCATCATCACTCTTAAATTTGTCATTAACATTATCCTCATTTACCACAGCATTCCCTGAAGCAGGATGTCACTGCAGTTCTTTGGCTGGGAGGCGACCTATGATGATGACTCACCTCGTGTGGAGCTGGGGGCTGCTCAGGAGCCCAAGGATCGAGGCATCTACACTATGTACCATGGCACCAGTGTTTCCAACGCACGACTCATCATTGCCAGTGGCTTTCAGCAGTCGTCAGGTGGCATGCTGGGAAAAGGCGTGTATGTCAGTCGTGATAAGAAAAAGGCTGATCGTTACCCATTGAACATGAACCCTTCAGACCGTGTGGTCCTTGAGTTGCGTGTGCGTGTCGGCCGTGTCAAGCGAATCGACAAGGACAACCACCCCATGCAGTACACCTGGAGCACACAGGGCTATGACACTGCCTGGGTCCCCCCCAATTGTGGCATGAAGGCTGTGCCCAGTGGCCTAGAAGAGGACTGTGTGTTTGACCCCAAAAGAGTGAAGGTGGTGGGCATTGCAAAAGCACCAGGAAATGTGCTTACAGAGCTTCAGCAGGGTGTAACTAAGAGTCTTACAAGCCACAACGGAGGAGACAGTGATGCAGCATCACAAGGTACTGCGGTGTGCGCGCTGTGCAAGAGAAAGACCCTGCACGGATCTCCACACATTAAACAATCCTGCTGGGGCTGTGGGCAAAACATCTGCACACTCATGACCAAGCATGTTTGTTCAGGTAGAGTCTGAGAGGGTGTCAGGGCCTGAAAAACAGTACGGTTGTGAGATATGATGGTATGAAGATCCATAACCCCATACAGATTAGGAGAAACTAAAGATTAAATTAAAGCTGTAGTGTGGGAGTTCTATATGTAAATGATTTGTAACATTAAAAGCCTCCCTGAAACAGTTCACACAGTCTTAATTAAGGCTACAACTGGCAATAAAACAACAAAATCTATATCAATGTATACTATAGTTTTACATCTGGGGTCTGTGACAGTCACTCCCATGATGGCAAACTGGTAGTGATACATTTTACGTGACCCAGCACTTATTTCCTAAGCTCAGGAGGAGAGCATCCATAACAACATGGGTGGGTAGTGTAACCATGAGCATGGTGGAAAAAACCTAGAAGGTAAGAGAAATAACTATAAAGGAAGAAGTGGTTGGCGAGAACAAAATTTTTTACAAACTAATTACTCTCACTGCCAGAAGGGGGAGACAAAAGTCCCACAATGCAGGTTTAACTAGAGAAGAACTTTAACTTGGGGTATAATCAAACTTCGGAAACGGCAATCAAAATTTTCCTTTTTCTTCCGCAAATTATTAAATTAAATTGTAATTGGTTAATTTCTGCTGCACATGACTTGAAGAACACATTATGCTGTATCACTAACAAAATATATTTCTACTTAATGCACATGTGATGGAAATAAGCCATTATTGATGAATTTTTTACAGACCAGCATGTGTTAAGATTATATGCAATCAGGATGAGACCATCTTTTTATACTGAAGGCAATGCTTTTATTTCAGCCTGAATGTTAATATGGGATATTTTGTTTGAAAGACATTCTTATAATATGGAATATCACTCATGATTTTGTTTTACTGCATTAGTTTTCTAAATACTGTATGATGGCAGACCAAAGATTTATGTAAAACTAATAAATTTCATAGCTATGCTAGTGTCCAGTTTAATGCAATCATTCATAATTAGTTAAAATACGTGACTTCGTTGAGCCGTATTTAGAGATATGGAACATTCAGGATGAAGACGAGGCAAGCAGTGAATCTAACTTCAGCAGTCTTTGATCTCCCCTCATTTTGGCATGTTGTAAAAGGACCTGTAAAAAGATGATAAAATACGTCTCAGAATTTTGTTGAAAATAAACAACAAATATGCATCAACTTTAGCCTGTGTCACACTGAACATTTTAATGCTAATGCCGTCTCCACACAGGATTTGGTTGGGAACAGGCATTTGAAATGCATTACATATCACCACAGTCATCTGGGGCCAGTGTAGGTGGGCAGCTGTGTACTCACAGTGATCAGCTCCTGGTCATCTTTGGCATGCAAGTGTCTGAGGAGGTACCAGCTGGCCACCTGCACCACGCTCACTGGGAAGTCTTGAGAGGAAACATACACCAGCCTCTCCAACAAGCGCCTTGTTTCCCTGCAGCAGACAAACATGTTCATGTCTGTCACTGTTGTGTTTTCCCTTGAGGTTTTTCTGACATACAAGTGTTACAACTCTGAGTCATGCTGTATGAGTGAGTGTGGTGTGTTGTGTTCTCTCTCCCTGCCTGCAGGTGGTGCTGTCATTTTCCTCTGTCTTGTTTTTTTTCGAAAGTTTGCAATTTCCAATGGACTGAGGAGTAATTGGCTCCTACTAAAAATATGGCTGCTGCTTGTGCTGGTCCTTCTCCCAGCTCTTCACTGGCTCCCAACGAGACTGCTGGGAGCTGGACCATGCCATCGCTTGTTCCAGTTGTGAGTGCTTGTAAATTAAGTCAGGAGATCTTCGCGATCCGTTTCTGAAAGCAGTCTCGGCAGTCTGGCAATTCTCTATTTTAATTTGAATTTTTATTTCTAAGTGTAAAGCGTGTCTAAGTCCCAGGCATGAAAAGGTCTTGTGGGACCGGTACTATGATTATGCCTGGCACTGAGTTCATGTTGGAGCTCTCTAGGAGCCAATTCACGTTTGGCCTATCCCTTCTCTTCAGCCTGTGATTAATGTAGCACTCTCGTTAAGCATCCTGGCAAATCTGTGAAGTAGTGACAGAAGGCTATTATGTCAGGACAAGAAAACTTTGCTTTGGAAATGGCTTTGCATTTGCAAAAGCGCTAACGTCTTGAAAAAAAGCAGATGGAGGCATAGTGGAAAGGAATAATTTGCATTTTGAGACACATAGCAGTTTACACAAGCAATTGCACACAACCTGCAGCAAGGCAAACAACTGCATGTGGAGCACTGACCTTGCTGCCATCTTGGTCACATACTGGAGCAGGGCCTGGAAGAGGTGAGCCATTGGGGAGGAGCCCAGCTTCAAAACCTCAGTTGTGGCTTCTAGTACCAGGTCCTTCCAGTCATTTCCAGGGACACCTGCCTGAGAGGTCAGATCACACTTGGTTAATCACGGTAGGTAACCATGAGAATCTCTGTCATGTGAGCATTGGACTAAAAACCACATTTCCTCCAGTCAGATCACAAGGGTTACCTCTTGTCTCATTTGATTTTTCATTTGGTCATTGTTATTGATTCCATAATTCAGCTGCATAGCCTTATACCTCATTTCTGCTTTCATAAGGAACATAACCAGCCTGCCTCTGGCTTTGTGTGTGTGTGTGTGTGTGTGTGTGTCATTATTCTACCAGGCATTCTTGCTAAAATAGTCTTCATTTTAACTTCTATTTTGCAATACCATTAATTTTTTTAATTTTCAATTTCTGAAAAGGATCTTATTTGTACCCAAAAATGAAGAATACTATGGATCTAGATTCTTATTGCGGGAACTCACCATACAGGGTCCTAGAGCCAGCAGGGCGAGTCGGAGCAGGCTGGAGACCTGACTGCTGTGCAGGCCGAGCTGTGAGGCAAGCTGCAGACTCTGCCTGTAAGCCATAACTGCCTGGACCAGCAGACCCTGGCTACAATACACCTCAGCCAGCCACTGAGTGAAGAAGATGAGAGAGTGGAATGGGTGGGAGAGGTGAGGCAAGAGGGACATAGAAAAGATTGTTAGAGATATGAGATGAGGAAAGGTTAAACGAGAGTCAGGAGGGATGCAAGTTATGCAATATTTTTATATAAATTTTTAAAAAGATTCAATTACTTCTTAATTAACTTTCTTATCCTACCAACAATGAAGCTCAATGTTTCATTTATTACTCGCAGCAACAATTAATTATAAAGCTTAAATATTTTATCCACAGACAAAACAACATAAAGAAACAGCAAAGAATGTCTATCATTAAATAAAAGTATTTCCTGCATGTTGACATAATTTTTATATGATCTGTTTTTATACAGATCTGACCGTGATAACCTGATATTGATGAACATTTACATTTCTTGCACCTGATTTACACTGTAATATCTGAGGTCATTAGCCATGGCTCCATGGCTCCTCATGGTTTGTAGTCATTTGACATTAAGTTGCAACATGAGGTTTGTGGTGAGAAGAAAAAAAAAATCAAATTGTCTCAATATAACATGAATTCAACATTCAAACGAGTTACAGTTTGATGCTGACACAAGCAGTATTAATATCTGGTTGAGAGTTTGCTGCCTTGTATGTCTGCATAAACTATGTGGCATGACGCTGTTTGTACCACTAAACAACTGGTGCTTGAAATTAAAAAGTAACAGCTCATTAGTATCTCACAACAAAACAAGTACCATCGTAGTATTTTAATGAGAAGTATGAAATGAATGTGCACCCACTTACATGCCATGCCCCCAGCTTGGTGGGGTTCAACATCACCGTGTTGTGGAGCTGCTCCAGCACTGAGTCTTGGAGGACAGCACCATTATTATTCAGAAGGAGGCGCTGACACTGCACCTGTCTCAGTGACAGCATCACCGCTGGGTGTTCTGGGGAAACGTTCAGCACCTGGGACAAAGCAGAGAACACACATGGTGCACATCAGAGAAAGGAAGAAAACATGCCTTAAACAATGTTGATGGTGTGTGTGTTGAAATCAAACCTGTGTGCAGAGGGCTTCCGCCTGCTCCAGCTCTCCAGCCAGCACAAGACCGGTTACTGCCTGTTGCAGCACCCAGCCTTCTAAAGTCTGGACTAGAGGGCGCTCTATCTCTTCCACATTTCGCACTGAGAAAAAGAAAGAGATCGGTATCAATTATGCAGAAAAAACACACGCTTCAAATCCTCACACCAAACGTACCTTTCTCTGAAACTATTGCCATAAGGATTTTCTCCAGTCCTTGTCTGCAAGGAGCAGAACCAGAAAGATAACAGGATGTGTTTTCTGTGTGACAGGCAGCCATTAATCCCGCCCATGCTGATGGATCGTCTGGAGGTAGAGAGGTGTGGAGACTCAGATCACACAGATATTTCACGGTATTAGTTTGGTACATGAACCGATGCTTGACTTTAAATGGACAGGGATAAACACAAAACAGCAAAACGTCATTCAGCTGTACAATACCAGAGACACCATTATACTTAAGCAAGGTTCTCACAGTGGAGTTCCTTTTTAAATATTTCACTAGACTGTCTGTAAAGTGAAGAATGTGTAGAAACCCAGACCTTTCAGACTCTGGGTTTTTCATGATTTCTTTAAGACTGGTTCATTCTCTGTGACATCTACTTTTCTAGTGAGTATGTGAACTTTGATGTGTTTGTGTATGTGCATATTTTATGTGTATGTCTACCGGGACAGAGCAGCACAGCTCTCTGCATGGTCTTCAGTGCATTCCTGTTCCTGTCCTCTCCAGAGTGTTTTCCATGAGCCAGCTGGTTCACTCCACTGTACAACAACGCCCTCTGCAGGGACACAAGTGTAACCACCTCAGGTTAATTTACAAACACAGAAGAACAGGAGGATTTTATCTGAGTTTGCTTTTCAGCTGTGTTTGTGCAAAATATTTAACACGTTAAATCAGAGGTAAATGAACAGAATATGAGATTACATAAATGACTGTGAGCTATAAAGTATGCATAACAAACACAGAATGCAATACATAAAGAAACTGTGCCATGATGCAATCATAGTTTTACCTTTCCTTGGGTCATACTGGAGAGACAGGCAACATGCCCAGCTACTGCTCCACCCTGAAACACACAGTGATCAAAACCATGAATAAAACAACTGTAGCTGTCCAGCAGCACTACAGCTTTGTTTAATGTTTGTGTTTTCCTTTTTGTGTTTGGGATGTGTGTATGTACAGTCTTACATTTGCCTTCTTGGGGTAGTACTGTGGTACCACTCTGGACAGCAGGGCCCACAGTGAGGGGTTTCCGGGATTGCTGTGAATAAGACAGAAAAAATGGTGCGTCTGACAATGACTCTTCAGCTACACCTTAGTGGGAGTGATGTTTAAAATAAACAGGGAGTGCACACAGGTTATTGCAGGTAAAGGTCAGCAGTAGGGTCATCTAAACAGCTCAAGCAAGAAGTTTACCTGTGCACAGCTCTGGAGGCTTCTCTTTGCACGGCTACGTAGTTACCCTGCAGGGCCAGCAGGGTGCAGGTGAGTAAACATCGCTGCTCCACAACACTCCCAGAGGCTGTGCCTTGCTTCAGCAACTCAGTCAGGGCAGCAGCAGCTAGTGTAGCATCACTGTGCACCAACCCCAAGGCACACAAACACAGCAGAGACTCTGAGATTGGCTCCTTTAACACTGAGCTGTGGAGACAGAAACAAACAGAGACAGAAGCAAACAGAGAAATAGATTTAGCTTGCAAACACAGTGCAGTCAACAACAATTTTGAGTCAAAATTTTCCTTTGCTTTGACTATATTTAATATTTTGATAGTTTCCTTCATTTAAACAGTATGATGCTTGACAGCAGACTATCATATCTACACTTAACACTCCTTATACACAAGTATTTCTTCTTTCCTCAATCTTTTTGTCTTTCAGGTTTGGTTTTCTGGCATCATGGCCGTGTGAATACAATATTGCTTGGTTTTAGCTCAAAAACCTGCTCAATCGCCCTGCTTGAATTGCACTGAAATTCTGAAAACTGAAACAAATGTAATAATT
>OMNW01031302.1:13429-24694 GCA_900303245.1 Selene dorsalis
TTCTCCAAACCTGACATGCCAGACAGACAGACAGACAGACAGACAGACAGACAGACAGACAGACAGACAGCCAGACAGACAGCCAGACAAAAAGAAAGAAAGAAAGAAAGAAAGAAAGAAAGAAAGAAAGAAAGAAAGAAAGAAAGAAAAAACTAACAATTTTGATATTTCAAATGTATACAATTTAACATTTGGCATACTGACCTTTAACAAAATACTAGGTCTAATTTAAAAAGCTTGATAGGTGTTTGTTTATCAGTGGGGACTATGGCTGACTACATCTTTGTAAACAGAATAAATTCTGCAAGTTTCTTGAATCCCTTAACACCGAACTCTGATTTTGAGCAGGATTTTCCCAATTGTTGTGCTTATGTTAGTATGCAAAGTGTGCAGTATGGTGAGTGAAATCATTAAAGTCATCTTTTATCTTCAGTACATTGTACAATACAGCAGTCTGAGGAGCTACTGCTATAAAACAGTATGAAACAGAATAAATTAATGTTGTAAGAGGACACAGACAGTGAGGTCTCTGATACAACAGTTTTTCTTGAAAAATGAAGTATTGGTAGGTCAACTACATATTGACAGGTTGATCAATGTGTCCATCAGATCGGGAAGAACACAATTATTTACAAAAATGAGGACGCATATTGTTACCTTTGTTCATAGAAATCACTCCCAGGGAATTCCAGTAGCTGTGGTTCCCACTGTCCATCATGATGGCCTTTTTCAGACACTGAGAAGAGAAAAAAACTGTCACAAAAAAAGCCACCTGTGGGAGCAAACAATGCAAAACTGTTGGGTATGAATCCAGGGAATTACCTGCTGAGCCTTCTCTAGCACCACAGCCTGCGAGTTCTGGTCTGCTTCTGTAGGGCAGGGTACACTGTACTGGCGGTAATAGTTGAGTCCTAGGTCATACCAAAGGCTGGGGGCCTCAGGCATCAGCTTAAGAGCATGAGCATAGCATCTACAGACAACAAACCACAAAAACCCATTATGCCATTAAAGCTACACAGAGTAGTGATGGTACAGTCAGCTTGGAAAACTGCCTGTTTGTGAACTTACCTTTCACCGACTTTGATCGTCTCGGCCTGGTTCAGCATGTGGCTCTGTGATTTGGGGTCTGCACGAGCCAGCAGGGCAGGCACTAGAATCCGTACTCTGTTCGGGGACACGGTGCTGACTGCGGTACATGCATCTCCCAGCAGCTTCCACAAACAGGACAGATCTGGACGCTGCTCCACAGCTCTGAAGAGCACAGAAACGCACTCAAAGATACAAAATGTCTGTGCGACACTGCCATGTAATGAATCACAGCACCATTTCAAATAAAGGCTTGCTCGTTGAATAAATGTCTCGTCATTACCTGAAGAGGTTCTGTATGGCTTGCTGAATGAGGTCAATGGCTCCACCATCTCTGCAGTCCTCCATGAAACTTTTTGCCAGAGACAGCTGACATTCTCCAAGACCTGAACAACAGATCACACAAATCTATTTAAATGCTCAGGTTAAGGCACAGGGCTCAGGAGAGATATGCAATAAAAAAATCACAACACAAACACCAACCTTTAAGAGCAGGAACATAATCCTGCTTTGCAGTGATCTGCAAGTACTCGGCAACTGCCTCTTTGAACTTGCCCAGAGTCTGTTTGATTGCAGCCGCCTGGTAAACACTGTAGATGGAGGAGGGATTCAGCTGATGGGCCTTGCCAAAGGCCTTCAGAGAAGCTGTGAAGCTCCGGCGGTTTAGGTAGGCCTCACCCAAACACTCCCAGCACACCCAGTCCTCTGGGTCTGCCCTCAGAGCTGCCTGTAGACTTTAAATATAAACCCAAGGGTCAAAAATTCTCATGCATGTAAAACATCTAAATTAAGGCAATAGATTTAGTTGTATCAGATTTGAAATTCTTACTCTGCTATGGCCTTTTGATTCTCTCCAACCTTCAGATGGTAAAGGCCTCGCCTCATCCAAGCCCATTTAGCTGAGCCTGGAGTGGCTTTTTCTATCACTGACTCAAGTGTTGCTAAGGCAGTTTCCTATGGCATTTAAGGAACAGGAAAGGGGGTAAAAAGAGAAACAGAGGGAACATGAGTGAATACATGGGTGAAAATTGAGAAGAAAGACCCAACAACACACTTAAACACTGAACAATGTGGTTTTAGTTAACCATCAAGGCAACTCACCATATCCCCCTGCTCCATACTGAGATCCACTGAGGCAGTTCCAGACTCCGCATCCTGATCATCCAACTCAAAGGCCTTTTTATAACAGCCTCGTGCACGGCCAAGATCATTTGAAACCACCCGGTAATAATGTCCAAGGTAGCGAAATACACGGCCATGGTGTGGATCTAATTTTGCAGCCTGAAATGGACAAATGAGGCTTTCTAATTATGATGCTATAGAAAAACTTACAGTGGCACAACTTACAGTTGAAATTTAGTTATGGGAGAGTCAAGTAGTTTGACAATCTTGAGAATAAATGAGGCAGGCAAATTTTTAATGATCAAAAGTGGACAAATACAGTATATTCTCCCTACCAACCAAAATTGATTTTGAATAGTCATACTAACCTTCAGCAAGTTTGTATGAACTTTACTCCTGTCTTTACGAGTCTCCTCTCCCATGTCCCAGTAGAGCTGTGCCAGCAAAAAGTAATACTCTGCACAGTTTGGGCTCTGGGTAGCTGCATTTAAGAAACTACACAATGGAAGAAAAGTGGAGAATTGTATCATGTAATAATATTCAAATGCACTACTCTACCTAAGTTCAAGTCAGTGGAGTCGGTGCAACAGGTGGAATACAAGCACATAAATGAGCCTGTTTTTACCTCTGCTCTGCCAGCTGCTGCTGGCCCTCAGCCAAGTGCACCACTCCTCTTAGTGCTAAACCCTCAGCCAGGTTTGGGTTGGAGGTTGCTAACTCTGATGACACCTATGGAAGACACAATATTTATTTTTTTAATCTGTACCATCTTTGATCTAAAACAAGATTCAAGACTCCTTTCTTGTCATTCAAACTGTGCACCAAGCAGAATGAATCATCTTAAAACATCTATAAAAAAAAACTACAAAAAATAATAAACTAAAGAAATGATGGCATAGGTATAAACATGATTAAAAAAAAACATTAAATAAATAAAATAGATATCTTGGAACTCATAGTTACTGCACACAAGATACAGTTAAATATTTCACAGCATAAAATTGCTCCAAGTTATTATCAGGGGCTGTGAGAGCACAGTATCACACAAGTTAAAGATACACCCACCATCAGGGATGAATTAATTTATTTAGCAGTCTAACGGCAGTTGGGTAGAGGCTCTTGCTGAACCTGACAGTCCTGCTGATGAGGCTAAATTATCTCGTGCCCAAGGGCAGGTGGGAAAACATGCAGTGGCAAGGCTAAGTGGAATCACTGATGATGCTGGTGACTTCTGACAGGCAGCATATTTAAGCCAGGTTCTTTTCAGCTGACCTCACCACTCTCTCCAGGGCCTTTGTACCCGAGACATTACAGTTCTCATACCAGAGAGAGATGCCGCTGGTCAAAACAAACTCTATAATGCCTTTATATAAAGTTTTGAGGACTGATGGACTGAGAACTGTGTGCTGGACAATATCCACAGTAGTGCCACTGATGTAAAACGGCATGTGCATGGGACCTTTTTGTCTAAAATTAATCACCAACTCTGTTTTTTCAATGTTCAGGACCAGATTGTTGTTACTGCAACAGTCTGCAAAAATGTTCACCTCTTCTCCATTTGTCTTTTCCTCACTATCCTGGATGAGACACACCCATGTTGTGTCATCTTGGTATTCTATGATCTGGTTTGTACTTAAATTTGCACAACAACTGAACTCAGTGTATAATAAAGAACACATCTTCCCAGTGGGGAACAATTACCCAGTAAAATGGTGGATAATGTGTTCTTACCTGCCCAGACAAACTGAGGCCTGTCTGTGAGAAAATCCAGTTGCAGAAACATATTGGTCTATGCCGTAAAATGATTAATATTTGATGATATGATTTGAATTTATTATTTGCTGATATATTATAATATTGGAATCAAATATAATTTTATTATAATAAAATGTCTATCAAAAGTTTTATTAGTATAAAAATACTCTTTTGTTTATCATAAAGTTTACATAGTAGGTGTAAGTTTCAACCTTAAGTGCTTGATCCCTCTGTCCTTTATTAAGGTATGCATGCCCTTTAAGAGCTACTAGAACTGGGTCTTTTCCAGCGTCTGGAATCTGAAAAAAATGAAGAACACAGACAAGACATTTGTATGTACATCCACAGTTACAAATACAAAATACTTTCATATTAAATCCAGAATAAATAAAATACTTTTAACTGTTAAAATACTTGACACCCAGTTATCGAAAAAGAAAATTGAAAAATTATTTTTAGAAACAACATTCTGAATAAGCATGGTAGTTAATCCTATTACCTGTGAAAATGTCTCGAAAGCCTGGTCTGCAGCTGCCTCTCCCACACATCTGGCTAAAGTCTCTAGCTTCATTCTGAGAAGTTTGACCTTGAGCTCCTTGTCACCAGGAACACACATCATCAGCCCTAACAGAACCAGACAAACGCTGACATTTAGTTCATTTACAAATCCTTCATTTTCTCATTTTAACTTTTTATTTTTTGATGATATATCTGGATAAGAGATTGTCAGTTTGTCCAGATGGCAATAGTTATGTATAGCAGATTAAACATACCTTGGGAGCATGATGTGGCGCTGTCTGAGTATCTGTGCACTTTAAACTGAGCTTCCGCCAGACTGTACCAACCTGTAGGGCTGCTCATTTTCTTCAGCCCTAAAAAAAACAGAGGAGACAGTTACCATCTATCCATGACAGTGGTGGCACTGTCGTTCTATATCACAGTGACGGCCATTGAATGTCTGTGTCATATTACGTGCTCAGTGGTTGCACAACAAACAGAATTCAATTTTTCTTCTTTGCTCAAATCTACCTTGTGAAAGGTCCTTAATGGCATCTTTATATCTTCCTTCCTGAAGTGCTTTGGTGCCCAGACCGAGCTGACCTAACCCACAGTTAGGGGCCAGATCCAGGAGCCGAGAGAAACAGCTGACTGCATCCTCATTCAGGATACCTTCAAATAAAAACATAACATGATTTAAGACTGCTTCTGCCCTTTAGTGACATACATTCTGTAAAGGGCAACAATTGCTACAATGCTTGACCTTGACATTTTATTATCAACAAGAATTTCCTCTTCACAGCTGTCTGCCATTCAGACTAGTTTATTCTCTTAATCTAAAATATTAACCATTTGTGTGAAATCTTGACATAAAGTACTGAGTAATGGAGGTGACCCTGACCTTGACTTTTGACCACCAAAATCTAATCAGTCATCATCAAGTTCTTTTGAATGTTTGTGTCAAAGCAAAAGATGTTCTCTCAAGGTGTTACTGAGATTTTGTGGGACATACGCCTAGAAGGACTGATGGACAACTTTAAAACAATATGCCTCTAGCTATGGCTGTCACCAGTCTGTCAGCATAAAAAAGGCGGATCTTGTCCTTGTCTTGTTCATAAAATCTAAAATCATAGTATAGACATATTCAAAAGTGTCTTACCTGTTTTGAGATAATGAGAACAAAGGACCTCGAGAGGATAACTTTGGCTGGGGTAGTGGGATAGCATAGTCTCACAGGCTTCTTTCATTTTAGCCTCTTCCTGGGGCAGCTAAAGTAAGAGCAGATTCCTGATGAGCAACTGATTTAGGGAAGTCTGTACACAGCATTTTGATTGTTCTTAAATTTCTGTAAAGGTTGGTGTACATAAAGAAGAGGGGCGCTTACTTTAGAAAGACATTCAACATAGTCAGCTGAGATCTTCTTGTGTTTCTCTCCTGGCACAGCGTCCATGAGAGCCAGGGTGCTCTCAAATGCTGTGATTAACTGATGGCCATGAACAAATAAAACAGTTATCAAAATACTGACAGTTACATTTAAAACAGCACAAAGCAAGTAATGATCTTAATTACTGTGTTAATTATTAAGTCAGTTGGAGAAAGTATTTAATTTTTGGCTTGTAAACATTTGGGAAAACTTACGTGCTGCTGAGTTTCATTGTCCGGCTCTTCCTCATTAAGGCACTCTGAGAGGAGCTGGGTCATGTCTTGCCACAGCTGCAGTAACACTTTCTTGTCCACAGCTTCCTCCTCCTTCAGCCGAATGAGCTGCAGCCAAATCTTTGCCAACTGTCCGCATGTACAAATGCAGTTAGATGTGTGAGAGTAACACAAAACCCCAATTTGTCATTAGTGTTCGCAACATGCCTTAAAATTGTATACCTTTAAATACTCTTTGTCAGACTGATAGATCACCGACAGCTTTTTGATCACCTCATAACATTTATTTTTGTCTGAGCTGTGAATGGAGAACATAATGAAAATTACTCACACCACAAAGATGCATTAAAAAATAGGAAAAAATGAGAAAATGACATTAAAAACTAATGAGGGGAGCAAAACTACACATACTACTGAAATTATCATAACTTTTTTTATTAAGTTTTAAAGAACATACTGATAAAAAATGATCCCACGTCTTACCTGGCATACAACTCAACAAGTTTCTGATAAACATTAGGTAGCTCAACTTTGAAATCCCACTGGTCTGTCTTTTCATAAAGATTGGCTAAACCCTGAAGAACAAACATGTTACTGACATGGTTCATATTTAGACACATGAAAACAAGGAACATAAATGCATGAGCCTCATTCAGATTATTAACATTTTGTTTAAGGTATAAACCACTATTCAAGTTCAACTGATAAAAAACTACCCGTAAACTGTCTTCAGTGTAAGACATCTAAGAAATAGTGTTAGCAGTTACTACTTTTACGACTTTTACCTGCCATGCCAGTAGCTGCTCAGGCTCCAGCTCCACTGCCTTCTTATAGGCTGTTTGTGACTGATCTGGTTGGTCGAGTTCACTGGCTGCCAAGCCGATGAATACCCATGCATTGTAGTTGTTCTTTTCGAGTTTTAAAACAGCCTAAAAGCACATCAATGAGAGAAAAGTCAAGTATACACAATCTCTATGTGAGAGGTCCATTGCCTCATTCAGTAGCCACATTGTTGGAGCAGATGCAGTGAATACATCATGGAAATAATAACTGACTCTCAGGATATCAGACACTTTACCTTGCAGTGTTTCAGAGCCTCTTTGAACTCTTTGTTTTTTATGGCCTCTCTGGCACTTTTTAGTGCTGTTTTCACCTCTTTCCCAGACATCTTGAGATTATCTGAGTATAACAAAGGGACATAATCAGAGAAATACTGACACGTCACGCTGAGTCATAAATCACACAGATAGCCTTACAGCCAGATGAACACACAAACTGCGTGTGCTCACCTACCCCAACACGATTTATCTGACTTCCAGCTGGCTGTCACCTTGGTGACCACTTGACAGTTGACTTGACAAGGCAAACTGGTAGTTAGTTCATTTGAATTAGCAGAGTTAGCTAGCTACATACACGTTAGCGTTACCTCTTAAGCTTGTCACGACCTGCAAACTATGTACTTTAAAATGAAAATGTATTATATACCTTAATTTATGCATATTACATAACCAATTCAGTTGATTTAGTCAGCTGTAGATAGTTACCCTTTCAGGTCTTGAAAATGTGCTCAAAACTTGGGAGCCATCCAGTGTTTACGTTGACTGCTCATGTCCTGTAACACGGAAGTGAAACTGAAAGTAGCCGCTCCTCCTCTGAATTTTCAAAATAAAAATACTTGCAGTTTTGGTCCGCCCAAACAGTGTGAGGCAGGCCGAGATTAAAAAACAAGGAATAAATAAGTCAGTAAGTAAATAAATAAAATACTGATTTATTTGAGAAAAAACGCCTTTATTTATGATGACATTAGGAACGGAAGGAATTAATAATAATACATTTATTTTATTTATTGGAATTGGAAAGGATTTAATCTAATCAGAGTGAGTCCAGCTCATACAGCAGTTACCTTAAAGCAAACTATCATTAAAAATGAAAAAAAATAAATAAATAATCACCAAGAGCCATAAAGCCACCTGTCAACAGCTCTCTCATTGGCTAACACATCATTTTTCCAGTCTATATGCCACCTGAGATTAGCAATGACACTGCTGTAGTTCCCTCCCAGACTATCTCGCCAGGCACTAAATGCTTTTTTATTATAGAGATGGACAGTTGAAGACACTTTTGGATAGTCAACAATGCTCCGCAATAGCTTATCGAGATGCATCTGTAGGTCTGGAAATTTATAAGCCACATTGTAAAGTTCTTCCTTGTCCAGTGTAAGGTCTGCAAAAGAGAAGAATGGAAAAAATAATTTGTGGTAAAATAAACTGAAGTGATTGAAGTTTTGTTTCTGAAGTGAGAAACTCACCAAAAAGCTGGGGAGGGACACTGAGGCCATCTGCATAGGTGATATATTTCCATCTTCCACTTCTCAGCATATATGTAGAGGCGTTGACGTTACAACCATGATATTCACTCATTACCCAGTTTGGATGTTGCTTGTGGGAAAAACCACTGGACTTGGATATCAGAGGAAGGAGGGAGTGGCCACTGAGATTACCAACTGCTGAAATACCAGCAATGTCTGAAAAATACAGTGTGTGTTATGAAAATCAAAATCTCAGTGCTTTTATTTGTTTGCTTTTACAGACCATTAGCACCAGATAAAACATTAACAGTTTTATCCTGGCCTGATATTTTAATGAATTATAAACTTCAGAATAGAATTTGTCTCTGTGTTTTTTCTGTCTTTCCTTACCTAACACAGTGGGATAGAGATCAACCAAAGACACAAGCTGGTTGAGCTGTAGGTCAGACATCAGCCCAGGCCCCATGATGAGCAGGGGAACATGAGAGCTGCCCTCAAACATTGACATCTTGTAGAACTGCCGGTGCTCCATGGCCAGCTCGCCATGGTCAGCCGTAAAGATTACAACAGTGTTGTTCAGCAGCCCAGTTTCTCTCAAAGCTGAAATGAGCTGGCCTGGTGAGACAAGGGTACAGAGGCACAGAGTAAGCTGGACTTCTTTACAATTTCAACTTAAATCAGTCAAAAATACTTTATAGAAACAGTGGCCACGGGAGAAATGGTGGTTAACAGGATCTCTTGGCTAATGAAGCTGATGTAGTGAGGGAAAATACTGTATAGGCCTGTATGTACTTTTGCTTTGTTGGAAATGAATAATTAATACGGGGAATATAGAGCATTTTCTTGCTTTGTTAAATAAAAACCCAATTGTTGCCAGTGGAGCAGAGAAGAAATACGTCTGAACTCATATCATTGTGACTCCAAAAGAGCAGTAACAAAGGGTAATTAAATTCAAAGCCCCAAATGTTCTAACAAGCTGTTTTGTATTATCAGTAACACTGGCAATTGAAATATACTTGAATTTGTAAAATTCATCTATTACTATTGCTGATGCATATAAGAGTCTAGGGTACCAGCTGTTGCCAGAGTGGTGCTGCACTCTCAAGTAGACTCTCTCTGAGACAACTTTAGCATTTTTGTCTATGTACACAAAAAATGCAATTTCATTCATGTTATTTTAGAAACAGAGTTTGGTTTGAACTGTGGAAAACTTTGTGACACCAAAAAAAAACACACACACAGTTAAATCAGGGTTAGCTGTCTAAGCCAAAAAAATAATTCCAGGTGAGACTGGTTTCTAGTTATGCTGATGTCAACTAACCGAGCATGGCATCTGCCTCAGCACACGTGGCGTAATAGAAGGCACGAATGCGTTTGACTTCCTCCTCAGTGAAAACACCACTGCAGTTTTTGGTGAAGGTGGAGTAGTAATCAACAGGGTGCATGGCAGACATGGGCAGCCATTTCGGAACAGAGATCAGATCAGAAGACACCTGCGTACATAAAGTAAGGAAATAGAGTTTTACAGTGATTTCTATCTAGTGATATGGATATGGAGTGATTTCACAACAGCAGAGAGAGGATTAAAATAATCAGCGATAAAAAAAACAAGCCTGCCTTTGAGAGCCAGTATGGTGAGGTGAGGAAGGTGGATCCTCCTGCGGTGGGACCGAGGGATTTAGTTTTGTAGGGATGAGGTAAATTGAGACCAAGGTAAAGAGCAAAGGGTTGCTGTGAGGATGCAGCTGCTTGGTGTATCCATCGTGTTGCCTTGTCTGTGTTTTCCCAGTCTTTTCCCATGATCCTTATGGTTGACATGTTCCCAACAAGTTGTGTAACTGGCCGTCCCTCTTGGCGCAGGAGGAACTGAACATCTCTCGTCCAAGCCTCGACACGATTGCTGCAGGAGTGGCACAACACATAAAGACAAGATGTAAAAGCAGGAAGCACAAAATGGGAAATGGAAAGAGACATGAAAAAATCATTTGAAAGATGATTCACACTGTTATAAAAAAAATCTGCCCACACAGACTTTGGCTGTTGCTTAATACTCGTACAGCAGGTTACCGCCAGTTATTTTGTGTATATCAGTGTGTTTTAGTTTTAGATTAGTTTGGATGAGAAGAAAAAGATAGTGACAGTGTTTTCTTTCTTGAATCCCACACTTACCAGGGATACAGGCCCTACTTTACAAACACTCTTGTCCACATCCCTGACAATGTCTGCCTACCTGACAGAGTGACCCCCTGAGATGTAGTCCAGCTTGCCCATCATCTTGATACGATATCCATTTTCCTCCAGAACATTCATCCATGTGGTTGTATTTGCGTCTAGGCATTTGTAGTTGTTCCACGACTGAGTGAGGTGAACAAACTGACCGCTCCACATCGCTGAGAACAACAACATTTGAAACACGTTTCTTATTCCAACTGTAAACCAGGCTAATTACCACAGCATATGTATATCTGCAATTAAAAGGGAACTCCCCTGTGTATTTTGGCAGGGAGATCGGTCACTTACCTGCTCTCGACGGGCAGCAGATGGGAGAATTAGTGTAAGCATTGAGGAAGGTTGTACCAAGCTCTCTGAGGTAGTTTATATATGGCAGCTGAACAACTTTGCTCCCAGGTTCAAAGGTCAATCGCCCATCCTCAAGAATCAAGAAATATGACATTTAAACCACAAGTCAATAAGACAGATAATAAAGATTATATGATTAAAACTAAAAAAAATAATTAAAAAAAAAAACTTCAGAGCCTCTCTGTAAGGTGTTAAATTAGACCCACACGGACCTACTCTCTCACTCTGATGGCAGCAATAAAGCAAACTACTGTAACTTA
>OMNW01031303.1:0-11093 GCA_900303245.1 Selene dorsalis
TCCATCAGACTGTCAATCTCCGGGGCCCCACTCCCTTCTTAAGCTTGTTGGACTGTTCAAGAATTTTAACTCAAGTGGCACCTAGAGAGGACACACATTACACTAAGTATGGAAAAAAAAGCTAATTTTCCAACATAAACAGCCTCTGGCTAATCTTCCAAGGCTTGTATCAAACTCCTTTGAGTTTCCAATTCAAACACAGGCTTGTTGTGGCATATTGTCAAAATAAATAATCTGCATTAAGGTAGTCACAGACAGAAAACCTAAGGGACAGAGGAAATGAAGCTGGTGAAAAAAATGTGTAGATCTGGACAGACTTAATCATCACAAAGCTTTTGAGTAATCCTATCTCATATATATATATACAGTATACATTCTACCTAATACTCTCAATTAGCACTGAGCTGTTTGTGTCCATGTGCATGTGCAGGGTTATTGTTGAGATGGAAAACAAAAGAGTCCTTTGGGTAACTTTGATAGGGAGGACGTTTAATACAAATTTATGCAGCTCAGGTAGAGTTTCAGGTCAAGGACAGTGTGGGCTAGATCCGACGGCCATGCTGTAAACAGACCAGCCACTTACCTGCCAATCACCGGCCCATCGCTGGAGGACCGGACACGGATCTGCAATATCCATAGTCAGCAGGCAAACAAGGTGTGTGTGTGTGTGTGTGTGTGTTCTGAGAGAGCTTTGCATCCAGAGTGCTTTTGACCTCCAGGGTGAGACAATTTGGAGTTCCTTCAAGCAGTATGAGTGGAGATGGCGTGGCAGACCTCAATGGCCCCGTCCCCCTCTATCACACCGCTGGTTAGTCGTAATCAGAACCGACATATTGTCTGTCTGTCAGTTCATTCAACGGCCATGTTGGCTTCAAAGTTTGTGCTCTTGCCAGAAATTGCTTTCTAAGCTATGGGATGAAGGACAAAATAAGTGTTACATAATGTGTGACAAAATGAAGTGTAGCTATAAATTGCCTCCCTGCGTGCGAAGGCTTTGTGTGTAGTCATAATAGTCACAATACTAAAAAAATACAGATCCAAAGAATACAGCTTACACAAAAGGCAGCACCATTAAATTCAGCTGTGCTCCCTAGTTAAATTAAAATCAGATGGAAGTCTCTTTCCCTCCCTCACCTCACTACCCATCTCTCTTTTTCTGGCCCTGATTGGTTTATGGGATCCATTAAAATGTCCAAATGAGATTTGTCTTGCATTACTTTCCAGAGTGACAAGTGAAAATGACGAAGAATAGAGTAAATGGAAAAGCAACCTTGATGTACATTCAATAAAGGCTTGAGCTAAGCAGGGGCTTGTGTGCTGTGCACCGGGCATGGCATCAGATATTTGCATTTTTATTTTTGATTTAAATTCTCACAAAACTAATCATGTGGCCCATTTGTATGACTCCTACATGATGAAGCTTTCCAGTCTCTATAGGTGGAGAATAGGAGACTAATGAAACAGGATATCCCACCTATTTTATTGTCTACTCTTTTTTTCTTTCTTTCTTTTGTTGTTGTTGTTTTGTTATGCAGATTCTTGTTGCAAACCTACATGTGCACTGAAGTGGGTTGGCAAACAGACACACAACAAAGGACACCTACATATTGTAGATATGCACAGGTACATGACAAACCCTTTTCCGTTCGCTACTAGTTACTCAAAAGAAACTTTTAAATAAGTTCATTAATGTCGACACATTCTCTGGCAATCTCCACTGAGAGGATTAGTTGGAAAATTGTAATGGAATTTATTACAACCAGAAATAAAATGTTCCTCATAATGAAGATATTGCAACAAAGTTTTGAAGTTTTGAGTGCCGTTCCTCACAGAACTGAAACAATATGCATTCATTTCTGTGATTTACTGGGCCTAAAAATCAAATTGAGATTGCATATCCATATTATAGATCTAGTCATTATTACCACGGAGAGAGATATAAGAACACAGAGTTCCATTCCCCTACAGCTGCAGTACAGCTTTCATTTCAATGTGATTGCTCAATTGCATGTTTATCATCCATGACATTGGCGAAATGTTTCTTTCTCAGAGTCCCCTCATAAAACCCTCATTTACAAAAGTTTAGCTGAGATTAGTCCATTAGCCAAATTACCTAGCCAAGCAGTTGATTTCCAAACGCAGTGTCTTCAATCTGCAGCACAGCATGGGACCATGCTCTCAAAAGAAATAAGA
Organism: Selene dorsalis; assembly: GCA_900303245.1. Lineage (NCBI taxonomy): Eukaryota > Metazoa > Chordata > Actinopteri > Carangiformes > Carangidae > Selene > Selene dorsalis. Next base: position 2,194 of record OMNW01031303.1, read on the forward strand.
GGAGAGAGTGAGAAAATGAAGGATTCACTCAGGCTGTGAGGAACAGTCTCTGAGCTCTGTCTCAGCGATGTCTGCATCTGTCACCTTAACCTTTTTTTTTTTTTTTTCCATTGGTTCACCCAAACATGCATCGTTTATAATGTCAGCTACCTCCATAAAAGCCAGACCAAATACTCTGACAGCATGTCCTGCATGCACTTAATTGAAGGATCAGAAATAAGGTAAGAGTTCATTCTCAGTGTCCTTCGTAGCCAGGGGTAAATATCAGAATGATGGCAGGCATGGATCCCGGTCACCTCTCTGATTAGGATTGTGGTTCCTGACTACACGGCTGAAGCAGAAATGGGACTCTTGAAGAGGATTTCTTAAGGGCTCTTTTCAGCCTCAGTTTGGTTGCCCTCAGATTAGTTCAATAAGTCAGTCTTTTTTGCAAAGGCACATTCATTCATTCTAGCTTTCATTCTTCATTCTTACTTTCTCACATTCTAACGTTTTCATTATCACTTAAAGGCTGAGGGAGAGATTAAAAGGCATTAATTCAAAAAGTACAATTACTCAATTTCCCTCCCCCAACTCCGTTCCCTCTTCCTGTACTTCTCTTTGGGACAGGTCTGGTGTTTAAACCAAGGCTTGACCCCCTATTTGAATAAGTTAATGCAAAGGCCTGTTTGTGGGGAGAGGAATGGGGGGAGAGAGCCTGTATCAGCTCCATACAGTTGGCTCTGGGGAGAATTTGATTCCTTTTCATCTGTCACTCTCAAGGTGTCATTCTCCACCCCAGGTTGTTATCGCCACGCAGGCCCTGACAGCTTCAAGCCGCTTCCTCAAGGAAAGGAAAAAAAAGAAAAGGAAAGAAAAAAAAAACATTGCAAAGCTTTACGAAGAATGCATTTGCAAGGAAACAAAAATGACATATCGTATGTGCACAGACGTGGATTGATGCTGCATTACACGCCTTTATAAAAATGAAGAGAACCAAAGCACGGTGTTAATGTTGTGTTGTTCGGTAGTAATTCTTGGATTAGTTTGTAAGGTTTTGTTACTTGCTTTAATACCTTTGATAATATTTTGTTACATATTAGGAGGTTCAATGTAAACAAAGCCAACTGAATATAGGTTTTCCTATGTGCTGTGTGATGTCCTATGCTATGGCAAGATACAACATTATGTTACTGCTCATTTAGAGCTATGTTTCAGACCAAGTGATATCTTTAAGTCTACTATGTTTTGAATGTTTTGCTTGGTCTTCGAAAACCCAACAATATCAATATAGCCCCTTTTCCACCGGTTAACAAACTTACTACGATCTGGCGACTTTGGCAATTGCTGGAAATGGCAAAGTGGCATTAACTCTTGAGTCTAACTGCTGTATTTGTACTTTTTGGCTCCTTTTCCCAACACAACATCTTTCAAAGCACAAAGACTAAAACAGCCCTTATGCAACACTGTTTAACCAGAAACACAGCTGTAATACTGCACTTGACAATAAAAGAGTGAGCACAGCCCTGAAATAAGTTTCAGAAACACACAGTCACCAACAGAAGTGTTTCCATGTTCACTTTACTTTACCAGTCATCACAGTAGCTGTTATTTCACTGTGTCTGTGTGTATGATGACATTGCTCAGCCAAACATGGCTGGCATATCAGTTTTACACACATTTAACAACTTGTTTCTATGATTTTGTGTAAAACATATGTATATACTGCTCTTTAGCCTCTAAATACTCCACTGTGTTTGGTAGTTAGTCGTTACCTTTGTTGGTATGCTACCAGAAGCTATACCATTAGTGAAGAGGTGAGGAGTCTGGTCTGTCACTATGAGCAACAATAATTTGCCCAAATGTCATTATTAGAAATATTGGCCACTGCGTACGTTGGCCAATTAAAGTGTTATACTGTAGTCAGGTAAGACTAACTGTGGGAGGCTAAGTCTTAACTCTGAGAAGTCCACATATGGTACATAAAACTTAACAATTTCCTTGAATTAAGGCACACTAGAGATTGTTTCCATAGATACAATAATGTGTCATCTCATTGAAAATGGGGAAGCATGTTTTATTCACAAAGTCCACCTCATCTGCTACACAGGCTGTGCTGATCAGAGCGCAATATATTGCATCAGTCACTCTCGGGATTCCTGTGAATTAATTCCACCACACTAAATATGTAACACATTGCATTCATTATTGATCACTACAGTCAACTAATGTAAGATACCTGCAATATAATAAAAGTCTGTTTTTACAGGCAGATTGAGCAAGTGGACTGAAAATGCAACAAACATTTAGTATACTTTACAACACTCACAGCACTGGTCCCCCACTGAGTCCTGAGTGCCTGATAATGATGTAGTAGTATGCTTGTATACAGTGTTAATTAGACAATAATCTATATCAATGAGTGTTTTTAAACATCTGGATCCCACAGCTCTGAATATACCTATCTCCAAACCCTTACCCCCCATTTCCACATACTCTGTCTCCACTCTGTTCCGACTCCATTGCGAACGTCAGAGCAATTCGCTTCCATTCAAGTCAATCAGAGCATTTCCATCATGTGCACTACGATGCGTCTCTGGCCCGTCATAGCTCTGGCAGTCTGACAGAAAGAGATACAGGTGTATTTTTTGCCGGATCACGCAGCCATCATGCATCAGTCCACGTCGATTACATTGCCCCACACAGGAAATCAAACGCATAGAGCATCCGGTAAATATCAAAATAAAACACAGTGGACAAACTTCCAATCATAAATCATCACTTTGTCGATATTAGTTTTACCCACAGGCACAAGCAACAAGTTGTCAATCACTCAATGGGACCTAAAGCTAACAAGACATCATGGATGAAAAAAATAATAATCATGGAGGTGGAAGTTAGGGGTTAGTTACCATTGTACCCTGTTCATTGCAGGATGGAGTCATCAACCTGACAGCACAAAGACAAATTCAGATCTACGAAACCTAAAAAGCGATGGAGCACAGTGGCATCAGTTCCTGATTTAAAGAAATTATCATGGCTCTGTGTGCAGATTACATTGTACATGTTGTCTCTTGGTTTAGAAGTCTAGCAGTAAATGCTATTTTTTTTTTCACTACTACATCTCCTCTAATTTGCCACGTTGACCAACAGAAACACAACATTAGTGTGAATTTGCTCTCTGCCTGGTGTGCAAGTGGATAAAATAAAGCCAAGGTTGTGCTATATGAGACAAAGACAAATGCCTCTGATTATGTGAAAAGTGTTGCTACAGTGTAATGCATTAAGCTCTATACTAAAGTGAGGTTTCACTGGAAAGGGTTTCATTCTCTATACTTTTTAACCAAGTAATGGCAGTGTTGATCAGTTGGTCCATCTTTTTACTCCAAATTGAAGTTTCCTTGCAGCTGTTAGATAGATTGTTGTGGCAGTTGGTGGTATTCTTCATGGTACCACCACTAATAATGTGTATTGGTAGATTGTCATGTCTTTTTTTCATTATAAAGCCTCAATAATGTTGTCATCGTAACACTGTGAAAGTATCAAAGCCTGAGTCAACAGGAAAATGTACTCTGAAACTGAACCCTAAATTGAGCTGGCAGTAATCAATCACCACCATCCAAACCCTACTTTATTTTTATTTGACCACTCAGAAAATATGCAGCCAATCAGAAAGGAGGCTCACCAACTTGTTGTTATTAGAGCATCAGAAAGAAGTCTGAGAGATAAGATGTAAAACTATACTGGGATGATGTTTGTTTCTTAAACCACAAACATATCATGGATAACAAAACTTTAAATAAAACACTGGCAAAGTGTAAATGATGTGGCCTTTAACTACTGTACTGTTAAGCCTTTTCATTAAGGATAATTACTGAACCTCATGATATTAAGATATTGATTGAATCAGCTTCCACCTCATCATGACAGCAGCCTTGGGCTCCATTTGGCTCATCTTTGACCCATCCCATAATATCATGTGCTCAGACGAGAGACTGACTCACTCAGCAGAGAACCCTTCCTCTGCCCTGACACTTTTCTCTTCACATCTCTCTGGAAGAAAAATAGAAACACAGTGACGCAAAAAATCCTCTGACACCCAGAGATTGTAATAATCTCTTCCTTACATTCTTCGATTCCTAATACGTTCCTGAGAAAACAAATTTATGGTAATCCCCCCCCATCGCATATCCATTGCTGTTGTCAAATCCACATGAGGGCAGCCAAACATGCTTTTTCTCCCTATTCTGTCTTTGCAAGTGCGGGAAGCACAACAGAATTGTGCTCTGTAATAATTACTTGATGCTCACCACTTTCATTCACGTACTTTCGCAGCCCTATTTAGATATCGGATTACCATATCACTATGGTGATTTTTGAAGTTCACATAATTCAAAATTGCCTGGATCAAATTCCTGAATTCATTATAATCCATGATGAACACATGCTAATCTGCTTTGATGTTCTAGGGATGTATGTACATAGAGCTCACACAGTGGACTATGGTCTTAGTCACAGTCAGACGCTAGCAGACTGGGGAAATCAACATGTGAAGAGGGTCGTATGTTATTAATGGAGCAACACCACTGTTGGCAGATTATAAATACAAACTCGGTGTGTTCTTCTCAGATAACCACTGCTAGTACACACATGCATGCTGTCTATCTTTATTTTTCAATGATTTTTAAAATATATTTTCAAGCGCATTTAATACCATCCAACCCAACATAGTCAAAACCAAGCTCATGGAGATGGGAGTAGATCCTTCCTTTGTCTCCTGGATCACAGATTACCTGACAGAAAGGCCACAGTTTGTCAGGTTGGGGAACTATTTTTCAGGGACATTAATGAGCAGCACAGGGTCCTGGCTCCATTCCTGTTTACATTATGTACAGCAGACTTTAAATACAACTCTGAGTCCTGCCACATCCAGAAATACTCAGATGACACTGCTAGTGTGGCATGTATTAGTAATGGACAGGAATCTGAATATAGGGATTTAATAAAAGCTTTCAGTGACTGGACTTAAAAAAACTGCCTCATACTGAACACCTCAAAGACAAAAGAAATGATAATGGATTTCTGTAGGTCCAAGCCCCCTCTTCAGCCAGTGAACACTTGTGGAGTGGATATTGAGGTGGTGACATCCTATAAATATCTAGGTGTACACCCTGATAATAAGTTGGACTGGTCTCTTAACACAGATGCACTCTACAAAAAGGGGCAGAGCTGCCTATTTTTCCTAAGGAAGCTCAGATCACTAAACATCTGTAGTAAGATGCTGCAGATGTTCTATCAGTCTGTGGTGGCAAGTGTTTTATTTTATGCTGCAGTCTGCTGGGGAGGAAGTTTAGGAAAAAAGCAAGCAATGAGTTTGGATAATCTTGTTAAGAAGGCTGGCTCTGTGATCGGAGTAAAGATGGACTCTCTGGGGGAAGTGGTGGAGAGATACACAATGAGGATGATGGAGGCCATCCTTAACAACACGGATCATCCACTTCATAACACCTTGATGGATCAAAGAAGCAGCAGTGGTGGACGGCTCCTCCCTTCGTAGCAGGACAGAGAGATACAGAAGATCTTTCATACCCACAGCCATCAGACTTTTTAATTCTTCTGCAAATAGTAGATGAGCTGACAGACAAATGAATTGCCCTTTGGGATTAATGAAGTAATTTGTGTTCGTATTTGTACCTGTTTGTGAGTATTTATGGTTGCTTGGAGGTCTTTGTGAATGGTAACTGTTTTTGAGCACTGCATTTATGGTGTATGGTTTAAGTCCTACTTCTACTTTAACAACATTTCTTTGCTTATATTGAATAGCTTTGAAAAAAAACTCTTCAGGTTCATGCTGAGAGTTAGCTGTAACAACTTTTGTTGGTAATAACCAATTTTAGCCCGAGTTGGATTTTCTACTAACACACTGGACACAAACACAGAGACGTGACATCTTTAAAACAAACAACTGAGCGAGTGGCTTCACTTACACATTTTGATATGGAAAGTGATAAAGAGAGCATTTATTCTTCTCATTTAGCACAAATGCTGGGAACATGATGTATTTTCTTAACTTCACCAAGAGCCAGGCTAACTAACGCTAAATTCTGTGCTAAGCTAGCCTGCTGCAGCTACTGTGCAGTCATGGGAGTGGTATCAATCATGTCATCCAAATCTCAGCAGAAAAAATAAGCACATTTCCCAATATGTCAAACTCTGCATTGTCTAATTAAGTTGTATGTATGTAGCATGTTTGCTTATCACCATGTGTGAGCACAAATATGGTTAATTTGTGCGTACATCTTGACATGCTGTAATAGCATTGTGGTAGCTTTCATATACAGCTGAGTTGTGTGCGGTTTGGCTGCAGACGCCTCTGCTAATAGGTTTCATGTGAATGGCCCTGCTGCTGCTCTGTAAAGGTAATATGTCACAGTCCAAATCCCCCCGGCCGTGCGGTCTGTCTTACCGCCATCCTGCCCCACTCCATCAAGTTGTCCCACTGCACAGACCAGCCTCGGGGGGAGACGCCTGCCCAGGAGTGTCTAGAAGTCTTTAGGTAATGCTAGATAGAGATATAGGACTGCAGTGGTGTGTGTGTGTGTGTGTCTGGCTGTGTGTGTGAGAGAGAGAGAGACAGACAGAGAGGCTGTGAGGCTTTGATAGTGTGTGCACAGCAAAGCATTTGTAGTTAAAGAAACCATTTCCCACAAAAGCTCTCTCTTGAAGAAAAGCATAGCCTTGACTGTCAAGTAAAAGAAAGAGACAAAGAGAGAAATCAAATGGGTAATTACTGCAAAGTCTTACATTCACATGCCAAATTCTGTCTTTATTTTTTCATTTATTTATGCATTTTATTTTCCAGTAGCTGGATGCCTGCGTGTATCTGTCATAATTCATCATTCTGATTCAGGATCACTGACATTTGGAAGTTCATCACCAAGCCCGTATATTCTGACAGTGATGCAATGTCCATGTCTGGTGGCTAAATGGCGAAGAATATAGAGTGTACACACTGTCATAATATGAGCGGCACAGTGACGGTAGTATGTAAATCTGTAAGTCACACAGTAAATATGGGAACTCACTCTCACATGTTATCACTGTCCATCATGGCTGCTGCTCATGATAGTATTTTATTCAACTTTCAGTGTGGACATTTGGAAAAAACAGCAGCATCAACAACAACAACACCAACAAAAATGTGGACTGAAATGAACATGTTTCAGAAATAATTATCAGGTAGCAACAGAAACCATCATAAAATACATTTATGGTTTATTTCAACTTGTGTTTTAATTTTGCAGTTCTGGCTACCACTTGTTATCACGCTGTATTCACCAAACTGAGTGCTGACATCTCCAACAAGGCGACAAACATTACCAAGTTAGGGGATCATGAAGGTTAAAAGTAAAGCCTCAGGTTAGTTTCATTTCAAATGTCAAGCCTAACTTCCTGGTTAAATTTTGACTGGCTCTGTTTGCCATAGTTTAGTGAGCCTGCAGTTTTCCTGTGAAATTACATTTGTTTTTAATCTCCACAGTGGGGAGTAGGCACAGAAAGGTTGCCATTTTGTTTTAAAACATGTCTGACCATGGGGGGAACTCATGGCTGCTGTTCTGTTTGACCTACTTTTAGAAATGTAGCCACGTTCCAAGATCACACTACTCACTACTCTGGTGAGTAAAATGTCATCATAACTAAGAGCTATAAAAATAACTGTAATAAACCACACTAATATTTAAGTGAACAGGAAGTGGGGTCCTTAAAAGTCCCTGCAGCTGTTGAAGCAAGTAATCTTTCACCGTCGTACTATTTAATTACATAGAAAGAACAAAGTTGTGTAGTTCCCAAACTGTACTTTCCTTTCTTAATGCTTTATCCTGTAGCCTAGATTTACAAAATCACTTCATAATAATGGCACATTTATCTCTGTTTTCCTCTGAAGTGTTACTCCTCTGCTGTCTCATTTTTCTTCCCTGTACCTACATTTAAGAACCGGTGGCAACCAGTCACTATTTTATCAGCACATAATTAGCGTATTGTAAAGTGCAACAACCTCTAACTAACAAATGCGTGAACTGTAAATAACTCAACTGGCACATTAACCGCAAGTGTGTGTCCTGTGTCTTTCACTATGAGGACTCCCTCTCTTTGATTATCATCAGCTGGACCAAGTGTTGGAAATAATTTTCATTTAATTGAAACTGGGTCTTGTGCTTCTTGCTCTGAACAACATTGTCCTTACAAAAGCCTGTGAGCGGGCGAGTATAATATTAATGGACTGAAACATGAGAATAAGGCCCAAGTTGACAATTAATTTCCCTTTTAAAACGTGTGAGGATACGTACTCACACACAGACACCAAATCAACACACACACACACATTCCTGTATGGGCATCATAGTGAGCTCCAGGTAAGTTGGAGTGAGGACCACCCTTTCTGCTACACTTAGAGAGAAGTACTTGTAACTTTCCCCACTAGATGACCCCTTGATTCAATGTCAGACCTCAGATTCTTTAAGAAACAAAGTGAAACAATCAGCATTAAAACACACGACTAGTGAAGTGAGGGCTTTTTCATGGGCACCATTTTGGATTATTCAAGTCTTTGAAAGGAAATTAGCCAGAGTTCAAAGTCATGTAAAGTCAAATACAGCAGATGTCGTCGGAACATATCAGTTCCCGGTCCCTGTTCTGGTCCCTGTCTGGATCCCGAATCTGGTCCCGGTCCCGGTCCGGTTCCGGTTCCGATCCCGGTCCCGGTCCCGGTCCCGGTTCCGATCCCGGTTCCGGTTCCGGTCCCGGTTCTGGTTCCGGTCCCGATCCCGGTTCCGGTTCCGGTCTTCATCCCGCTTCCGGTACGGTCCCAGCTCCAGTGGTCCTGGTACTTATCCTATTCCTATCACGGCATTCTGGATGTT
>OMNW01031306.1:0-11612 GCA_900303245.1 Selene dorsalis
GTTGTACACACACACACAATCCACACACACACACACTTTGGGAAGATGTGCTGCTCACAGTAAACAACTCTAATCTCATTCTTTTGCAAAAGCCCACTCTAAAATCCCAGCGCTATTTGGCAATATTTATTGCAGTGGACCAGAGTGGGGGCTTATTTAAAGCGAAAGATGGCCATATCTCCATGTTGCTATAGCAACAAAATGTCCCGGAGCAGTCTCTTGAGGGCATGGGGAGGTGGTGGTGGCGCTTGCCTCTGCCTTGTAGCATCACCAGAAGCTAAAGAGCTGGACGCCACTGTGTCTGCTGCCTGATTGGTTGTGATGGATGTCTCTATTACAGCACCATTCAGCCCCCCCAACGCCACCATCCGTCCACCCCACCCTCCCAAATCCAGACACAATCAAGCTAGAAAAGCTAATCAAGGCTGAAGAATCCCCGTCCTGCTTCTTGATGGGGCTGCGATTAACTGTCGGGGTCGCTTTGTAAGCTGTGCGTATGCAGCAGCTGTTGCATTTCAGCAAAAAAAAGGACAAACACAAAGGAGTTTGGGATGTCCAAAATAAATGCAGTGTGTTAAAAGCAGGATGAAGAGGAATGTGAAGAAAGGGAATAATGTAAAGATTATAGTGTGGTCAGATGAGGGCAATGAAGGAGACAAAAGGGATTAAAGCAGAGAGTGGGAAGAAAGGTCGCGAGCTGCAGACATGGCTGTGAGCTCGTGTTCCCCTGCCAAGCCGGCTGGATGCTCTATAAATAGTTCTGCACACACACTTTTGAGGGGCACAAAGGTTGATTTTCTTGGAATCAATGAAAATATGATCACCTCAAAGAGAAGGGCAACAGTGAGGCACAAGAGATTTAATTAACATGGTTAATTCAGCCAGGTGAAGATGGCAGAGGGAGAGCAGTGCCGTTTGGTCGACAAGAAAAGTGTCCGTTTTTCTGTCCACCGCCCAGGACAAATGTACGGGCACTTATTACAAAAAAAAAAAAGACAGAAACTCTGCTTGTCTCCTCGAAGCAGCAGCTCTAACGCACCAAAACAACAAACAACAACACCGTCCTACAAATTAGGGATTGTTTGTCCTTTACCCGCATATACGTACATAATCATGATTTCAATATTGACCAAAATAATCATGATTATGATTTTTGCCATAATCGTCCAGCCCTGTTTTGTACATTATTATCTGTAGAGAGGAAGAAAACAAGAACAAGGCTTGTTAGTCTTTAGCAGTTATTCTAAAGTTTTAGTTAGATTTTAATGAAAGCATTGAACATCATTAAGTGCCCTTCGGCCACCCCCTGAATCCCAGCCCACTGCAGCACTGCTCCTCTGTAGGTGTCCCAACAAAAAGAGAGTGTGCCAACAGGGATCAATAAAGTATAACATTATATTATTAACCCAGAGGACCGTAGGCAGGAGTCCAGCTGCTCTGACGCTGAGAACAGCCACAGATCCACCACTACTGACACCTTTTCCCTCCCCTTCACCTCTCACTGTTGACCTACGCCCACGTTGCCCCGGGCGCAGCTGAAGACCAGCCAGTGTACGGGATGGTGCCTTGTTACTATGCAGATTATGTGAACTTGGCGCTCATGTCATACGTTCTTGTCCTCTGTTACTTTTCAGTCGTCACTCTCACCCAGTAACTGATGGCCGTATTGTCTGAGAGGAGGTTTGACTCATGCAGAAGTGGCTCATTTGTAATTAGAAAACCCATTAACAGCTCTTCTTTTGCAACACATTTCGTGCCCCCTGAATAGCCTCGCGAAGTCTCTCCTCTCCTTGAGCAGCTTCTCTCAACAGATTTGCTGTGAAGGCACAAACCAGCGTGTGAAGGCTGATTTTAGTCAATACATGCACTTCCGTAATGAGCCTAAGCATTGTTCACTGTTCCATATTCTCTCCCCAATGACAGGGCTCCATTCCACTGCCATTCCTGTTTATGCTAATGTAAAATATTTTCATTATCTCTGCAATAAGACATTTAATAGGCACTCAGCTCCCCGGCTCTGTTGGAGAGTTGCTATAAATAGAGTGATCCAGGCACTGAGGCAGCGGGCCAAAACGTCACAGCTGATTTGAATGTGGACAAGTGTCGCACAAGCAGTGATCTGATTTCCATAGTGATCAGGAAATGCTCCTGCAAGGGGTCTGGATAATTAGAACGGGTTTATTCTCAAAGTGCAACAGCAGATGTGAAAGCTCTGCTCCCTGTCCACCTGGACCCAGCATCTAACCTTGCTGGGTTTAGTTTGACTATTTACTTGATTTGATCAGTCAGAAAAACAGTCAACTAGAAGAGCCTCCTCTCTTTAGATCTTATGGATTTTATGGATCAACACTTCAAGGATGATGATCACTTTAAACATGATGGAGTGATGAGTCACATTTCAGAAGGCATGCAATAATAAGCAGCTTGGACTGTATATAGGTATAATATAAAACACATTTTGACCTGACTATATTTGACAAAAAGTCATTGGAGTCCCAAACATTATTATGTTCAGTTCATCCTGAGGGTGACATTAATGTCTGCACCAAATGTCATAGTAATCCATCCAATAGTCCTCCTGGCAGGTCTCTCAAAACCAGGACCACGCCATGAACGGCTGGAGGTAATGGATGGAATGGCTCTAATGGCCATTGCAGCCATTAGTGTAGTTAAGAAATGAATAATAATCATAATTTTATTTATAGAACACTTTTCAAGCAAAAAGCACACAGTCATATTCCAGAAACCCAATCAACAATAACAAATATCATTAAGAAGTACATATTAAAGAAAAAGTGGACATGCATAAGCCTACAGACATACAGTTAATGCACATACACAAACACATACATTCACTTTCACACTCAGGGGAAGAGGCAATGGTTGTTAAAAAACACAATTCTATAAAAGTAATTTTGTAGTTGTGATTTGAAAACCAGAACAGAGTCAGCTGAGCTGATCAGAGCTGAGGAGCCAGGACTGCAAAGGCTCCATGAGCCTGGGTTTTAACCTGGACTCTGGAATAGTAAGGTGGTACTGAGGGGTCTGTTTGAATGTGACTGGTACAGTGAGAGGAGTTCCATTATGCACTTCACCACCAGTTTATTCAGAGCCCTGTATGTTGTTAAAAGCACTTTGAAGTGAATTCTAAAATGGATGGGAATCCAAGACAGATGTGATGTGTGTGGACCTTTTAGTTAGAGCTTAGTTTTTAATCATTTGGAGCTGTCCAGTAGCTCCACTTTTCAGGCAGGTAAACAAGGCATTACAGTACTGAAGGCAGGATGATATAAGAGTGTGTATGATTTTCTCTGTGTTGCTGAAAAGACAGAGCTGGTCTAAATTTGCAGTGTTTTACTTGTTTATTCACCCACCTTCATGCAGTGACATGAAAAAGACACCACATCTGTTCAAGCTGAAAACACAGATGATGAAATCCACGGCTTGTGAAATGAGATTGAGCTGAATTTTAGACTAAACTTTAATATGCGGCTTTGTAGCTGGAACAAAACAACTGAGACGCTGGTGAATAAACAGAAAGCAAAAACAACTTCAGCCTTCATGTGCTGCAGTTTAACATTTCTGACATATCTTTCTGAACCAGCCACCTGCAGCCAAGTGCTGAAAATGAAGCTGGATTGTTAACATTCTTTATTCCAATACATGAGCACTGTTTGCTCCAAGCCTGTTCACCCACTGCACCCATATTTAATAATGAATGCTGATGATGTTACTTATCCATTCTGTTTGTCATTGAGGAGAATTTCAAGTTTTGCTTGTCTCTGAGCTTCTATGAAGGCCTCTGCACCGTTGAGTCAAATGTGTTGGTTGCTAGAAAAAGGTTCAATATACAGGAGCATCTCAGTAAATGGGAATATGATGGAAAAGTTCATTTATTTCAGTAGTTTAATTCAAATAGTGAAACTCATATAGATTCATTACACACTCTAATCAGCTGATTAACATCTGCAAAGGTTTCCTGAGCCTTTAAATGGTCTCTTAGACCATGTCCACAAGTGATATGGAATTTTCAGGGTCGATACTAATGCCGATTATTAATAATCAAGGAAACCGATAACCGATATTTATAACCGATATTCCGATACCAATATTGCAGTAAAAATGAAAATTTTGGTGTCAAAATTTAGAATAACACACCTGGGATTAGATTGAATACAGTATACAGTTTGTTTTTTGTACATTGAAAAAAAGACCTTAACTTTTAGTAGAATAACACAAACTCAACACAAATCGTAGCTGAATGCCTTTAAGCAATATGTTTTATTACTTTAAAACAAAAAGTGCAGGGACCTTCCAGCAGCATTTCTTAAAGCTCACTTAAATAAATAAATAGAATATCTCCTTGAATTTTTACAAAATCAATAAAGTAAACTGAACTTTACTTTACAGTGCTGAAATTTGAGTCTCAGTTCATAGTCCCAATCCAGTAGCTCCAGATTGTGGTGCAGAAAGCAGAGCTGAGAAAGCATCCTGACAGCTGACAATATCACTGTTAGTGGGTGGTGTTAAACTTATCAGCTGTAATAAGCTCAGACGTTGTGTATTGATGAAGCGGGCGCTGCCCCACAGGTTGAGGCACGTTAGGAGGTTTCTGCTAGAGAACAGTAACTGCTAGATTATTGTTATGCAGCTGAAGCGGTGGTGGTAGTTATTAGGTGGGCCATCACGACCATCATGATCATAAGGCTGTGGTGTTTTTAAAACCTCAACATAGAGGGTTTTATTGCAACTTCAACCGTTTCTGTTGCTTCACCTTCACTGCTGGCTCACCGGAGCAGTCTGCTCCTCCTCCTCGCCTGTGTGGCACTGCAATGTAGAGGCTTCGGTGGTGATAGGCCACTTCTGCCATGTAACCAATCAGTGGGAGCTGCGCGTGGGACATTGTTACACGGCCAAGAGTGGTGACTTTAGGCAGAGAGACGCTGCATTAGAGCTAAAGGATGCCATGCCGATAATTGGTCAATCCCTAATGTCCACACGTAAACACAAACGGCGAGAGAGAGTCTCTCTGTTTGGGTCTATTACCCACACCTAGACTGTGTTTTTGGTCCTTAAAAATGGATGTTGTCTCCTTCTGAGGGTTACACTTTTCAGAAGGCTGTGGAGAGGCAAAACAGAGTTTTTGGTTGCACAGGGGGCTGGACCAGGGGAGTGAGCTGCTGCTTGCCAAGACACTAGCAAGCTGCATGCTGCTGCTGGAGAAGCAGATCCAGGAGCTGATTGAATAATTCTTATCACATGACCTGTGGTGCGCTTGCTGCATGCATGTCATACGGAATACGCGGCTACGATGTTGTTTTGGGTTTTGAGCGTGCTTGACGCGTGTTGACATTGAAAGTAATGGATTTGTGTGTGTAAAAGAAGCTACATCTGAACGGCCACTAAAGGTCACACATGCCACTCTTGCATGTTAGGTCCCCATGGGTCTAGGGGAAAACGGGGAGCAACATGAACAAAAAAGGCAAAAAAGGAGAAACAGAAAACCAAGTGTTGGCCAATAGTAGTTTATTTAAATGGCGCCCAATTGGTCTACGTGTGGGGAGCTGCCACGCACAATGTTAACTTAAATAGAGCTCCAGGAGACGACAAACCGGTACCAGGAAAAACACACAAAAAAACAAGTAAGAAAACTAGCCACCCGCCCAACCATAGGGAGTAATGTGCACGACTGACCCCACAGCCTGACCTCACACAGGTCACACACACGCTGTCTGGAGGCCCACTGGCACCGCTGCACCACTGCCTCCAGATTTGATGCGAGGCTTAATGAGCGATTGGATGCAGGTGCGCTCCGTTAGAAGCTGCAGGAGGTGCCGTACCTGGGAAGACAGCACACACACACAGCACTATAACACTTACAACACAAAGTATGACAGTATTCATGGATACAGTAGACAAAGATCAGACCAGCTTTGGTACTTCTGTACTATTCTATGATTGGTCAATATGTCAAGTTAAAATTACATTGCAGCCTGCTGGTGTGGCATGCAATGCACAGCGTTTCTATTGCAGATATTTGTTTTAAATGTGCTGGTGTGGATGTCAAGGAAAAAAGACTGTTTGCAAAAATTACGTAGGCCTTAGTCTAGTGCAGTAACCACACTATCATGGGGAAGACTGCTGACCTGATAGTTGTATTCTGATTTACTGAGATGCAGCTGTACGTATGGAGAAACAATAAAAAAACAAACAAACATTTCGACACATGACAAATGATAGTATAGCAGCTATAAAAAAACACACACACACACACACACACACACACATCTCCCTTCATATGGCACCAGAGGCCTGTATCACGAAGGGTTACTCCCAACATGTCCAGGTGAACCTATCCACAACAATGGCAGTCTGGATAAGCGGTATCATGACGCTGGTTATCAACTCGGTAACTCAACCCAAGTTTGTCTTATTGTGAATCGGTGAACGCGCACGTATAAAGGGCGGGCTCCAAGGCAGCAGACCAATCACAATCATGAGTGCCGACACGTCAGTGAGGTGAGCGAATGCTGTATTTCTCCTGCAAGGAGCAAAGGCTCATATTATCAAAATATAAGGAAGAAAAAATCAATCTAATGGAATGCGTGAATTACACATAATAGTAAGTAGTCTACATTTAACACAGTGATGAATGTACAGAATGGAACCTGAATTTGGCTCTCACCACAGCATGAAGAAACAAGGATAATACATGACTGGTAACATTTGAAAAATACAAAATATTAAATGGCTGCTGTAAAAGCAGAGTTTCAGCCTCAGACTACGGTCTCTTACGTTGTTTTTCAAATTTGCCCCTTTTCAGTTCCTCCCTGTAGGGAATCCTGGGAAATCCTGAAAAAAACAAAACAAACAAACAACAACAACAAAAAATTGTAGGATACATTTTAATATGGCTTTAAGGCCACTATGTGCTTATATATTAATAAATTCAACAAAACAATTATATTTTATCACATAAAATGTTTTATTTCTTCGTAGGAGGAGCAAAACAAGTTCATGACACATTTTCCTCCACATTAATCAAACCGTGACACTTGAAAACAAAGTAACAGTAACAAAGTTTAATTGGAGTGATGCGTTTTGACAGCCGTCACACATGAACAGCCTAACATTTCTCCAAACTCACCTTTGTAGAGTAGCATACAAATAACTTTAGACTACTTTCATAAGAAAAACAAATCAGCCTTGTGATCTTTGAGCAAAAACAAATTATTGACCTTCATGGTTCAATCTGAATTACTCCCAGTACCAACCCAGTGTTCACTTTCGGAGTGGATATTTCCATTGATTAATGGTTTGTTTTGCACAGACATGAACTCACCCATGGTCAGAGAGAAGCCGATACCTGTTTTCACTATCACTTCCAATGCAGCAGCCAGCTCACTCTGCTTTTGTGCAGTGGAAGACTGAACCATGTTGGACATGCCCAACTGGTTCTTGGGCATGTTTTATCCATCTTATATCTGAAACTATACATTTCACATGGTGAGCATGTATTATTGGTTTAGGTTAGTATTAAGACAACATAAGTAGAAAATACCCCCACCAAAAAAAAAAAAAAAAAAAAAAATCCTGGGGACCTTTTTCCTCAGTATTAAATTGACTGACCTTTTTCCAGGATTGAGGAAAAATGCAGGAAGCAACCCTGTCCTAGACTAATCCAGCTGTGTGTTGCCTGCTGTAGAAGGAGGCACCACGTGAAGCTCATGTCCACCAGGACAGCAGGGACCTGAATGATGTCGGCCATGCTCGTGGCACCGTGTTGTTCTCAGTCTCCCTGTGGTGCCTAGCCACGGCCCCACCCTCGTCACTCCCACCTCCTCCCCTCTGTGCCACTCTATGTGCTCCTTACCTTACCGGGTCACACGGAAACCAGAGACGGACGAGCTGCACGGCAACATGAAAGTGCTGTGATGTAATGAGCAAAAGGATGCTTTGTGCCCCAGCTGCACAAAGTGTTGTTGTAGCAGAGCAGCACTTTACCTTTACTTGCTGTGTGAAGGATAAATAACTGGTTGAAGAGCAAATGGAATTATGCAAGCTGCTGATGCATCTCTAGTTAGTCATCATCATCATGTGATAAAGCAACCTTTGTGTTGACACAGGAAAAATGCTATTTTAAAGCACTGCGGCTTTTTTCCAGTGACCTCTGCTCACCTTGCATAATTTGTGATAAAGCAGTAGATCTGTATAACATAAAAACCTAGCTGTCGCCACTGAGGTGGAATTGTGCCCGACACTTTTCAGGCACAAAAGAGTAGTGCTGTGGTTATTATTATAACAGGCCCTGTTTATCAGCCTGATTAGCTGAACTCTGAAATAACAGATATATAACACTGATCCCTGTGCCGCTGTGCACGCTGTAGAATTCAGCCCTCACTCCCTCATATATGTCTGCTTTCACCACTTAACCTGACTGGACCTCTGCAGACTTATATACACCATCAATAAATCAAAAATCCTAATGCTCTACAGCCTGAGTGAGCGTGAAGAGAAGGTGGAGAGATTGAGAGGCTGTTTGTGTTTGTGATGTGGGTGGGTAGATGCTACATGCGTCCGTGAAACCTGAACGAGTGGTGGTGGCAGCAGCAGCCTGCAGCTGAACCAGATGAACGGCCGCCTCACGGGCCCAGAGAGGAATTTACTGGCAGCAGAGGCCTGCTAGGAATTCAGCAGGGTATGTGTGTGTGCAAAAGAGTGTGTATGTGTGACTTTGTGTGTTTGTGGTGGTCAGATTTTATTCCATCTCTCTACCCCCTGGCTAGTTATAACCCAGCAGGCTGGCACGCCCTCTTACAGACAGGAAGAGCGTGCAGGGCATGCAGCATTTGTCCACACTTACAGGCCTGGAGAGGAACAAAAGTAGTGAAGCCACAGCAGTGACAGCAAGGACACAGGTAACAAAAGAACAGAATTAGAGAAAACAGTGTGCTCTCATGATTCTGTGCACGCTCCCTGCTTCTTTACGTGTTTTATTTTAGCTGTGTCAGTGCCAGAACAAAGTGGAAGTGGGTTCTAATGTTACAGCAGCGGCACTGAGCTGCTGCCAGGGCTGCTCTGTGTCCACGGCCGGTTAGCAACACAGCAGATGCTGCTTACAGTTAGTGGTTGAAGAGCTCTGTTAATATGTGACTTTATAATGCTGCTGCAGAATTACAAAAAATCTAATCACAGTCACATGTCACTCAGGCTGGTTATTCTTTAGATATGACTAAAGATAGACTCATTTTAACCTAAAATGAAAAACCTCAGTTGAAATGAATTCAAAGTAGTTTAAATGTCCCACAGCCTCCTGTGTAATATTGAGTTTTGGTGTATTGTCTACCAGTTAATATGGATTGTACAATACAGTATTGTCCAATATATTGATATTGTTCATTATTTTTTGTTTGTGTTATTTTGGCATGAGTAGTCCTGTAATATACAATTTAGCTGATTATATGGTGAATCATTAATCATTATAAAGATATTTGAGTATTTCAACTGATTGTTTCTGATTGGCTCTGATTAACAGTGATGTGAATCAGAGACAAACAAGTAAAATATCACAAATTTGATCTTCAATGTGATATATCATTTAAAGGAGACATATTATGCCCCTTTACCACAAATTAAAACAGTCCCCAGGTGTCTTAAAGACATGTCTGTGACAGGCTTCGGTCAAAATACCCCAAAGATCAAACATCACAGCTCTTTTCATCCACTCAAAACAGCCCTGTTCAGAACGGCTGGTTTCAGTGCCTGTCCTTTTAAATACAAATGAACCACTGCTAGCCCCGCCCCACTCTTTGTACCGGTACCGGTACTCACAGGTAGGGGTGGTAATATGCAAATTCAAATACTAATGACATCATCGCCAGACAACCGAGGGAACAGTTTTGGGGGCCAGAAGGCAAGACAAACACCCAAAAAAGTGATATTTCCATGATATGTCCCCTTTAAAAGTTTCAATAAAACTTCACAATTTGGAAAAGTTCAGCAAACTGAAATGGCAAATAACATGGTCCATTTAGTAGCTTTTCATGAGCTTTCAGCCTTATCACCGGATCCTCTTCAGCTGAGAAGTTGGGTAAATATTTACAGATGAACAAGACAAACTCGATTACAGCTGTTCAAACCACATCTGCAGAGGAAGATTGTGTTATAAAACCGAAAGCTCCAAAACCAGCTGCTAAATGGACCTCGCAGTTGTGGCTTGCTTAAGATCCATTTCTGTGCCATGTTCATGATGAAATCTCTGTAGCATCGCTCAGGCCTTCAGGGTGAAGAACTAACTTTTCCACAACAAATCAATACAGAACCATATCTTGACCACATAGAATCAAACTACATTCCTGACCTCCATTTTCTCATGAAACATCCTGTTACAGGCTTGAGCCATCTTTAATCTGTACAAGGGATTTTTTTTTTTTTTAATCGAAGGAAAAGTGGTAAAAAGGTTGTTTTCGTAATTTGGAGCTTTTGTCAAGGCATTTGGGTTTTCCCATAACCCATGCACAGGGTCACTTGGTTTGTGCTTCAGCTCTCTTTGCCTTGTGTGACTCATTGCCTCTGTTCTTCTTGCCAAAGTGGGCACATCCAACCCCTCATGTACTGCAGCCGACCTACAAAAATGGCAAGTGTGCTCAGCTGTCTTCGAAAAAATGTTCAGCTCTTTTATCTCCCGTGAAGCATTTTCAATATTTGCACAAATCCTTCCCTACTGCACACACATTTTGCACTGCACTATCACTGCACTATCGATTATCACCAGATAGGGGCAGAAGCGTTCCCCTGCCTGCTGCACATTTACAGTAGGTGTTTCACTTGGGCCTTTTCTTCCATGTTATAGGAAAATGAAGCTCACAAACATCTGGTCGATGTCATCTACAGGCTTTTCTTTAAAACAACATCACATTCCCAGCACATTCCTGCCATAACCTCCAACTACCGCTCTCGTATCTCACAAACCCCTGGGGTAGTCAACATAGGGGGATTTGTCAAATCATATCCTGCTCCTCATTTTTTACACGTGTGTATTCATTTCCAGTATGCACGCAGGCAGATAAAGCACCATTAAAGGCCAAACACTAAAATAACCTGACATAATGGCTATCAGACAAATATCATTAGATCCAGTGAAGGCATTGCAATTATGGTATTCATGGTTGTTTGAATCTGATTAAATGAATTCCTCTCTCTAAAAATACACACAAGGAACCTTTCAGTGAAATCCGCATTTCATTTGCTGAAAACATAATCACATAAAACAGGCACAGACACACATACAAGGAGAGAGAGAGAGAGAGAGAGAGAGAGAGTAATAAAGGCCATAGCCAGCAGTTTGTTCACACAAACCAATGAGACTCATGAAGCTGACCATCTTTAGCTGGAGTCATGTACCAACGTTGTGACTCCTCTTACCAGGAGGTAAGTGCTGTTTGTGGAAGAACTGTTTGTTGACTTCGGTACATGTTTTCCAGGCCTAGTGGTCTGAAAACCTCTGTGCAGCCAGAGAAAATGAATTGACTGGAGATTCCTCTCTCAGTTTATCTAAGTGGTGTTGGAGCAAAGGGGGGACATCCTTCCACATTGATATGGACTTCACTAGG
>OMNW01031306.1:11632-35928 GCA_900303245.1 Selene dorsalis
GGGGTGATAACAGGGTATTGTATTGGAGAGTTTTGCTCAGTATGCATGCCCTTCTTCTCATTGAAACACCTGTAACCTCAGTCATTGTAACCATCCTATATTGGACTCAATTAACAGTCAAACTATCCACTAAGTTATAAAAAACAATCATATATATAGGCTTCACCAGAATGGGTTGGCCAAATCACACAGGCATTTTTCCAGTTAGAGTTATATAGTAAAAAAACCAATAAAAAATCCTTGGAATAGCACAGAGTCTTAAGGATCACTGATTGCTGGACTAATAACTCTTAATGTGCATTTGAGTGTTATAATATATTGTAGTCAAGCTCCTCTGATCAGAACAATGCCTCAGATTACTATGTGTAAATGAGATTGTTCCTAATGAAAAACTAACAGGATATTTATAACCCAACTCAGCACTTTGCCTCAACTCTATACTTGATTTGGTTTCTGGGCCACTGTCTGTCTTTCCACTCCTTTCAGTCTCACTCCAGTTATTTGCACTGTTTTAAAACAAATTTAGCAATGACACAGTGAACACACTTACCCACTTAGAAGAATCAAAACAAAATATCAACAATATGTTGGTTGGCGAGTTCTGCCCCTAAATGGATAAAAGTGGCTAAAGGTGCTTTAACATTCAAGAGTCAAGGGTTTTACATCAAAACCAGTGCAACAATCTTACTAAAGAAACCCTTAATGGTAATTTGCCACCTAAATTTTCTCATTGTCTTACACTAACCTAAAACTGCTACGTTTTCTCTACAATTTATACACAAACAACAGCTTCTCCATGTGAAAGGAAGTTCACAAGTTAGCTGTATTCTTGCACCACTTTGTATTGCGTTTACATTTGGTTCTGTTTTGGGCGGACAGCTGTTTGGTTTGACTTCAAGTTGCATTATTTAATTGCTCATAATGACATCCGATCAGATTTTGGCTTTTCGCCCCAACAGTAAATATTGTGTAATGTTGCTAAACCCATTATATCTGTGAATTTCGACATAAACATCTGGGTTCTTTTGCAGACTGAGCGGGTCCTTTTGAAATAACCAGTGACATTACACAGCTCATTGTTATCTCTCAGTGTGTTGAAGGGAGGCGTACATGCTCCTGTGCCTCTTTAAAGTCAGTCTCATTTCCTACACAGATAACAAATGTTTCAAGGCCATTTATACAGTACCAACATTACGCGCCATCAAACAGGATCCTGCTCTGTTACAGTCAATTTGCTACAGTGGCATAGATGCTTAACCTGTGTAAGTCACTCCATAAAGACTCATAAAGGCTGCTTGTGGATCACAGCCTCCAGATGGAGACAATCAAGATAGTTTTACTCCATTAAACGTCAGAACGATCTCACTTTGGCAGCAGGGCTCATTAAATGTCGTTAAATGAGACAGTTATGAAGCACACTGTGATCACAAGGCCTACGAATAGACAAAGCAGAGACAGGATGTACACAGACACGCACCTACACAAGTCATACTGCTGCTAGTACTCAGCGGACTCTGACGTCACAAAAACTGCATGAGATCAGTGTCTCGCCGCCGTTGACTCATTCCCAGCTTTTCTGTGGCCTTGGTTATTAATTGGTGGTTTTTCTTCACAGCCTGAAAGATCACAGGTGCCACCGGCCACAAGTATGCTGTTCACACAACGGCTAGACACAATTAAAATCTGAGAGAGAAATAAGTGATTGAATATAAAACATTTGGAGGAGGACAGACACGGTTTTTCAGTCTCTGCTGGGTTGACCTGTGCCGCTCTGGCATTCCTGGCCTGGGACGGCAGGGAGGCTGAGATGGGAGAATAGAAGTGGAGGAGGGGAATTTTCTGTCTGACTGCCTTACTTGGAAGACAAGGCTCCTGGTGCAACTTGCTCTGTAAACAAGCGTGTCTGTGTGAGGTTCAGCTGCACGTGCACTGACTGGAATGGTACCATGTGAAACAGCATGTTTTATTGTCGCATTAGATATCACGAACAGCCAAACCAATTTTTCATATTAACTGCTCCTGTGAACCAGATTCTCAACACATATTTCATATTCTCTTTTTCTCAGTGCATAAAATTCATGTTTGAAGGCACCATTACGCATTTGATTGAATTATTAGGGGAATTCAGCATTAATCAAACCGTAATGGGCCGTAAAAAGCGACTGTTGTGACTTTTTTGTCACATTACACAAGTCATCACAACTGAATAGCAGCAGTAATATCTTAAGGCATGCACTGTGCTGTCCTCTTAAATAATAACTTATGTAAACACACTGAAATAATGCTAATATATAACTTTGACAAGCACATCTGTTTAAGTTATAAAGTCATAAAAATCTATGTGAAAAGATGACGTGTTATGTTTTCAGAGGAGGTCACAGGGTCCCAGATCCAGGCTGGCTGTTTCACTGCTTCCAGTTTTTGTGCTAAGCTAGGCCACGCTAGCTAGCATCTGCTAGCTGCAGCTTCATGATGTATCAATATGAGAGTGGCCTCAATCTTCCCATTAAACTCTGGGCAAGAAATCAAATATGCATATTTCCCACATTATGGAACTATTTGTTTGACAAATGCCCACTTCACTGCACAAAATGCCTGAAAGGTCATCTCATATTAAGCATTACAAATAACAGACACACAGTAGTATCACATCACTTCTCTAGAGAAATCCAAGGCCAAATTCAGAGTCCAATATTATATATGTGAGAACTCTGCAATAAAGCAGGGTTGTGCTTTCTGTTTCCTTTATTTAAGGACTCCTGTAGTGCTTATTTGCTGAGACCAACTTGATGTAAAACATGTCCTGTTGTGGCTGCAGGCAGCAAGTATTCATCTACACCACAGAAATACACCCAGGGCTTCTGTAATCAAAAGCAGATGTATCTGCAGAGAGTGTTCTCATACAAATACAGTACACACACAAACACACACACACACACACAGGCCCAAATTATGCCTGAAGAAAAACACATATGGATGAAATACGAACATAGAAATGAACACTAGGTATTGAAATCATAAACCTTAAATCCATGAGGCCACATCCCATTTTTTGCCCTTAAATAGTAAGAAAATATATGAAATGACTGAGCAAAAGTATCAGCTTAAGTATCTCTGCACACCCACACACAGTTAATGGATGAAGTTAACAGATGCACTACTTAGTTGCTGGTCTGCTCATGCATGACCAAGCATGACCAGGTTAATGTGTCCTGTCATCAAATTTGGGGCCAGGAGACCATAACAACTGTGAATGATGGCCCCTCAAAGTTAAGAAAGCTAGACCTCTGCTGTAAAAAACAAATGCTTATCAAGGTCACACAGGTCTGTGCTTAACCTGAGCATCTCAACAAGCACTGGGCCTTAACATGTGAACACAAGCGTGGCTGGCTGTGAGCTGAACATGTCAGCGGACATGCGACATGAGGCAGGAACACTGTGCAGAGCAGCTATGTTAACAGTCTGCCCGGGAATTCTCACGTGCAAAATTAACTCAGCAAATGGGAAAATTGTTTTAGACAATTTCTCAGGCCCTGCTTGGTTAACAGTGCACTCTGTCTTTGTCCTTGTACTGTAAAACCATGAAACTGGCTGATGTAGAGGTTCTAGTGGGATTGGTCCCTGCTCTCTGCTAGTTCCTCACTGTGCATCTTGAGAACTTCAGCTCTGACAGTTGTGATACTTTTTAATAGATCAGACTGAAGCCAAGGAGTCAGGAAAGGTGAAACACAATTGGCCGACTTTCACTGAAAGGCATTTAGTCAAATACAACTGCTCTTTAATGCTTCACACTGATCCTACACAATATTCCTGCCTTAGATAACAAAGGTCTATGACCTCTTTTAATCAGCCGGTCCATCCTGTGTGCCTTCTTGACCAGTCACATGACCCTTACCGACTCATCCTGTTGACCTGTGACCTCTGGTCAGGCCATTAGAGGAGATTTAGATGTTCAAACAGAGCTTTCAGTAAGTAAGGGTCATCTTGATAACTCTGGTCTTCCTCGACGCTTGAGTGTTTGTGTGTGTATGTGTGTGTGCATGTGGATGAAATGTTATCTTGTTAACAAATTAAGCCAGACTCCTGCTAATCTTTTGGTCTTAGAGGGGACTTTCCGGCCCTAAGCACTGCACAAACATACAAAAAACACTCACACAGACCAGCACTCCACCCATGATTTTGTTCTCACCCTGAAGCTGTGTTGAAGATAAAACACACTCATTTATTCCTCAAATACATGGAGATGCAGGAAAACTTAACATCGAAGAACATAAATCTGGCTGTGAGATTTATCTTATAACTGTAGTGTAGTCTGGATTTTTTGGTTTGTGTGCAGGGCTCTGTTCACTCGCCCACACATCACTGGTCTGGGCAGTTATTGTTCCACATAGTGAAAAAAAAAACATTCTTCAACAATCCCACAGGAACAGGATCGGTCCAAGTAGGCCCTACTACTAATAAACACAAATATCAAATCGAAAGCTCTCTACCTCTGCACGTGATTCTTTCGTTTGCCCGCTTGCAGATGCGTCAGGTTTTGGATGGCTGTAGCCAAAAAATACTTTCGGACAATAAACTAGATTAAAAAAGTGCTTGCACGTTGTCTCTGTGAACAAATCTGGCATTGATATGAGAAGGAGAAAATGGTCAGAGGGAGGTGGAAACAGAGAGAGATGGAAGGAGGGAGAGAGAGCAACAATTACTTTGTTAAAAGGTTTGTTTTCTCTGAGACAGAGCCAGCTCAGGTCATGCGAGCGGCTGCCGAGCTCGGAGGGCTTCAGCTCCTCTGTGAATGTGCTGCACTGTGCCACAGGATGTGAGATTTAGGAAGCCATTCTTTCTCTGAGGAGGAAGGCCTCTTCCTTGCCTTTTATGCTCACAAAGACAAGAAGAGGCTGGGTCAGCCTCGCGTCTCTCTCGAGTGCTCTGGTATCTGGGAATAACGTCAGCACGTGAAGACAAGGAATGACCTCAGTGACTCAAGTACCAACTGAATCCATCCATCCTGCTATATTTTCACACAAGCGTGTCACTCTCCGGTTGTGTTGCTGAGCTTTTTCACAACTTACATGAAGAATAAAGGATAAAAAACTACATTTGAATAACAAAATCTTTCTGAGATACGCACGTGTTAAACATGGAGGCACCTGTGCTGTGAGTTAGTACTTCATACGTAGATGCATTACTATTGTTGTTATACAAGCTGACACAATACATCCACCTGGGAGAAGACATAATGTATACAGGAAGAGTGTGTGTCTGTGTGTGTGTACATGTGCATGCAAGCTCGGTTACATATCCTTTTTAACTTCTTAAAGGCTTTTCCATTTGTGCTGGTGTTTTTTTCTTTTCTTTTTTTCAAAAAAGGAAATCCCCTCATGCAATTAATATCACCACCACTGAGACTTGTGAGTTTTATTACTGAGGCGACGCTGCAACAGAGAGAATAAGTGTGAGAAAGAGGAAATTCCAAGGACCAGAAGAAGACAGCTTTCAGCCTGGCATTTCACTTCCAAGTCTGCAACAAACTAGGGGATAATGGGCACCCTTTATCCCCATTATCAGGCCCTACACTTTGGCTGATAGCGATCTAATAGACAAAGCTGCTCTCTATTGTTCTCCAGTTGCCTTATCAGTCTTTATGTCTGACATCACCATTACATCACTGCAGTTTGAACATATGAAGAGACCGTAGCTTGCACATTTCACCACCCGGTGGCTTCAGAGATGTCGAGCACTGACAACGGCCCTGCTCGCCTATCAGTCAAAAAAAACGTGTTATTCTACCCCGAGACTCAGCCGTGCATTGAAAGATTAGCATATCTCCTCTTCTCCTGATGTGAACCACACCATGTGACCTGCTTTGGTTGTTTCCCACTAAAAATTTATCTGATTACGCTTTTTTTTTCTTCAGTAGAAAAACAGCTACATCAATGAACAATTATCATTGTCCAGAGAGTTGATAGAGAGCAACCCCCAGCAGCAACAGCAGCAGTATAGAAGAGCATTGCAGAGGAAGATGGATAACACATCTGTTCTTCTAAGAAGGAGGTTCAAGGTTGTAGGTATGGATACACAGGCACCCTCAGGTCCTCTGGATTACAGTTGGATCTGACTCACAATCTGCTTCTTCTATCAGTCCTCCTCTGTAGAGTGAGTGCAATAACACTCCAGTACCATGTCTGGTAAAACTTCAGAGTAACTCTAGCTCCGTTAGGATGAGGAGAGTGTGCAGGGGAGGCCCACAGTGAACGGTGCAGGGCACAGACATGAGTTAAAAAGCAGACTATCAATATCATGTTCACCTGACAGAAAATAAGAAATGTTCCCGTTTATCTTATGCTGAGACTTGTTGAAAGGCTCCACACACCGCATATGCCACATCCTAGCTGGAGCATTAATCCATTAACTTTTAATGGGACAAATATGAAGCATGTGGCTGCTTCATCTGTAAAATCATGTGGTATCTTTTTCCAGCTCCCCTGTATTCATCAAGGCCGAGTCTGCCATCACTGAAGTAAGTCAGTTTACCCACAGAAACCTTATCTTGTCCTTTGCTCTGTCTCCTAATTATCTCATTTGCACTCTGTAAAGAGGGAGATAAGTGTGTGAGAGAGGACTCTGCAGGTGTGGAGCTCCTTCAGGCAGGAAAAATTGGAGTGAGTAGCATGTGATTGCACAGCTACTGCTGGACTTTATTCTTGGGCATAGTTTCAAAACATTAAAATTTTATTCCTCAGCTGAGGACAGTTGCTGTGTTTACAAAATCTTAGACCAGACAAGAAAGGAGACCCACTGGTTTGAGGCAGCTGGTGTCATCACTACGTAAACGTAGCCCCTGCGCCAAACCTCATGAATCTGGAGACATCCCTCCGGTTCTTGCAAGAATCTGGATCTTATCGGATTTTTTTTTTTTACGTGACACTTTACAGTGTTGTGATTTCATCGTGTATGGGGTCATAGTTTGAAATATCAGGGGAACTACATGTCTAGAGACTTGGGAATTTTACACAATGTCACTTGATTATCAACACGCACTCTGAGTAGTGAGGTGAGTGTCCAAGTTTGGCTTGAAAAAAAATAAACCAAAATTTATTTGAAAGGTTACAATTTAATGATCAACTGTAAAAATAAAAAATAAAAACTATGTCTCACTGCCAATGCAGGATCCAAGAATGAGAGTCCACCTGCTCCTGCACCATGAACCTGTCCAACTGTGTCATGTCTCCACAAATGAGCTCACTTTCTCTCAGCTGTCTTCCAAGAACATGTTGCCTCAGTATTTCTTTGGCTCTTTGGTTGAAATACTAACTGGAGCTTCTTACATCTCAATTTACCAAATTACAACTCATCTCCTGAGGTATCATAAGGTCAGAAAAGTTCAGTTCTGCTGTGTGGTGTAAAAGATCAGCTATTTATTTGACGCAGATGAGGAACAAACTGTCTCTGTCCAACACATACCATGGGTTGTGTGTTTTACAGTGTGACATACAAAAACAACACTTAAAACAATCAAATTTCTTCATTTAAATATTTCCCCTTCTGCATGTGAGGCAAGATATGTTCAGGTTTTCTGGTGTGTTATATGAGGTTGTCATGACTAACTGACACATTACATACAGTAAATCCTGTTCAGTGCTCTCCCAGTTATTTAGACTTTAATAAAGACATAGATAAGTCACGCAGGATGGAGGGGGAGAAGAGAGACACTATGGTTTTTATCTGAAAAGAACCATCTCTATATTTATGTTGTATTTATACAAGAGGAACAAGAAGGGCAAAAATAGTACAGTGCATGACCATTGTGCGCTGTGATCACTGCTGTAAGGAAATATCCAGTTCCAGGTTTTTCATATTGCTGTGCACACATACAAGCACACACACACACACATCTGGTGTGATGCAGGGACAGGAGAAGGTTGGCTGGTTTTCTGTGTCAGACATTAAAGCAGGTCTCAAGATCAGGATTTCCATCGCTCTACATGGACTAAAAGCCACAACAGTTTCAGCATAAAAAAAATAGCTTTATTATGTGTGGGGAAAGTGGTGACTCATGTGGTGATGAGAAGCCACCTGCTGATACCTGAGACAAAGACAAAAATGCCATGAGGAGGATCTTAGTTAAAGGGGCACCAGCAAGGGACTGGTGCGATTCAAAGAAAAAGTTTTAAAACTTGTGATTTTCTAAGTTGCACCACATGAGTACATTACAACTCTGCTGCTTCAGAAACTGTCACATCATCCAAGAATGACTGACTTCTTCTCATGAAGAAACAAACTTTCAACTTCTCCAGTTCATTGAATGCAGCAGTTTTTGCGTTGTTGCTCACACACGCTCACACACACACACACCCATCCATACACAGACACACCCAGGTCCCAGACCCTGAGACGTGCCGTCCTGTGAAGACAACACAAACACACACAGTAACCGCAGACTGACTGTATAATAATAAATGTCACAATAAAGTAACAAAACATTTGCTTTCTATGGAAACTAAACACTGCTCTTGAGTGCTCCACCTGTTCTTTGTAAGCAAAGCAGGACGAGGCCAAAGCTTCTCAGGCCAAAGACCGACACAGAGAACAGCTGAAGGGGACAGGAGCCAAATCTTCACTCTTCACCTCTTGTTGCTCAACACGCTCAAAACAAAAAGTCTTAAATCTAGTAAGACTGTGAGCACTTTCCCGATTGTCCTCCATCAGTTGGACAATTTGGTGGAGGCTCAGGTGAAGGACCAGAGAAGTGAGACTAACAGATTTACCACGGGGTATCATCTCTGGCTCCAACATACATTCCTCCAGGGGCTCATAACCTCATCACCACCTCCCTCTCTCGTTCCTCCAACAGCCTCCCCCTCCGTAACTCTCACCCCTCCCACCTCCTTGTCAGATGAACTTATACCATATCGTAACACACCATCTCTATCCAAACCACAAAATGACATTTATGACTCACCAATTTCACAGTTAAACAGCTTAATTGCACTTTCACCATAACAATGCGCCGCGGGGACGTTCTGGAGAGCTCTCAGGCTGATCTCAGAGCAGTTAAAGGGAACATTTCATCGTGAGACAAAAGAAGTGTTTTTTGTGCGAAATGTGAAATGCAGCTGTGATAAATCTGAATGAAATGCCTTCTCAATGATGCTTGGACCACAGGGAACTGAAAGGGGCTTTACCATGTTTAAGCACTATTAAATCCTCCCCTTGCTTGGCACAGACAGGGAACACACACAGAGAAACACACACACAAAAAAGTGGGGCATACCTGCCACACTACTTAAGTATCAAGGTCATGAGAAGCATTATCTTTGCCACCCAGAGACGCCTGTGAAAATACAGGGAGACACAAACTCAATCCAACTCTTCCAAATGTAGGCATTTTTACAACTCTGGGCACAAGGGTCAGGCAGGCTGTGTCTTCCCAGGGTGCACTGCTTGGTTGGTGGCCAGTCACAGTGACAGAGTCAGCTGTTGTCTCCCTTTAGGGGGGGGGTGTTCGGGAGGAGGTTGGTCTACCAGGATCAGGCCTAGACCAAACAAGGAGCCTTGTCTGCACTTTGGGGCGGCACGACCGACAGATCAAGCCCTGATCACGATTCTCAGCTTTCAAGGGACAATACATTCGCATTCCTCAGGGTGTGTGGGGATTAACAGCTCTCAGTGCTGCTTCCTCCACATTTGAGTCATGCTCATCTTCCCTGGGGTTCACCCCGTGCTGGAACACTGTGGTCAGGCTATTTAGTGAGAAAACTGGCAGCAGAGAAAAGTTCTTCTTTCCCACCAACAACTGCTGTTCCCAATCCCTCCATCCAACATCCTACACACAAACTCACTCCTGGAATCTGCTAATCTGCCCTTCCTCCTCCTCCTCCTCCTCCTCCTCCTCGCTTCTCTAGGAATAATGACTCATTTTGACCAGATTAAATGACTGCCAAGGGAGAGAAACTCTACTCTGTTGATATTGTATAAACAGAAATTCACTCCAGATCGGATGATGGAGTGAAGAAAATTGGGAGCAAAGGTCTGCAAAAGATCTAAATATCAGCTTGTTGCTCCATCCTTAAATAGAGAGGATAAAGGCAGTCATATATTATCTTTTTATTATTGCCTTTTTAAAGTCAGCCTGGCCCGTTCCACACTTCGGGTTATCACATTTGTAAGTGTTTGCATGCATTAGTGATCAACCGTGAGCTGTTTATACTATATATTGACTCAGAGGCTCCACTGATTGTGCAAGAGCCCAAACAGAAGGCTGGGATCCTCAGTCACATCTGTGTGTGTGGAGGAGATGAACACATTGGCGCGCCTTGAGGACATGAGCCAGACTTTCGTTTGTTTTATCAGATTCAAATTTATTCAAGAAGAAGAAAGAGGATATTAAGTTAAACAACAAAGATGTCTGCGTTTCAGACTCCATTATCTGTGTCACTGCTCTAGATAAAGAAAAGCCACTTTCTGTCCACAGTGCAGCTTTGGATGGATAAAAGCCCCCAGAGAGGGTCACAAACTTCCTGTTCTGCACCTCCCAGGGGTGGATGGGAAAATATGCAACTCCCACCAAAAAGAAAAAAAGAATACAGAAAGATGAATTACTCCACTTTCGTTGGTGTAATTTGATCAGTGAAGAGATGTTCAGCTGGATATTGTACACCTCCTCTCCTCTCCTCTCCTCTCCAGATGTCCTGTATCTGCCTCATGCCTCAAATCTTGCAGGCAGTGAATATATGTTTCTACTGGTGCCTTGTTTAACCTGATTTATTGGACCACAGCATCACACACTTCTATTCTGGGAAGGCCAAAGCCACTCTACTGAGTTTGCTGCCAGCGCAACCTGAAAAATGGATGGATGTCTGAAACTCTGGTTGGCTTCACTGAGCTGACAAAGTAAAGCTATAAGGACAAGTCTGTGTGACATACTGTATATTTTAACATTCCTGAGTTGACATTTGCAACCAATATCGTGAATCCTGACTCCCATATAGTGTGTGTTTGTTGTCTTCTTATTACTCTGACATCTCGCAACTACAAATCCATCACAGCTGAAAATATATCCAAAAACAGTGATGGAGGATGAACAAACTCTCCACAGAGCTGCCAGAGTTTCTGGCGACATATCCCTGCGTTGTGCAATAACATACAAAATGATTCACGGCCTGTTCTTCCTCGTGTTAACACTGCACACCAACGTTTGCTCCCACTCACCTGGATTTCCAGTACTCCAGTGTGAAAGATGTTTCCGCTGGGAAACTCCACCCGCGCTTTGAAATAAAGCACCACATCTGACGACAAGCCTTTCAGAAGAATATCTGACCAGTTCAACAAAAAGTCCAACAACATAAATGAATCCACAAGGTGTTTCACTTATTGTGGGGGAGTTAAAACAAAAGCAACAAGTATTAGTCTTCCACTTGAGAGTTATCCTTCCAAACCAAGTGTTCCCAATAAAATCTGAGTAAGCAGTGACCACTAATGTGAGCAGGGGGGGCAATGATCCGACATTGCAGCTCAGTATCCACCTGCACTTATTAAATACAGACTGTGTCAATACCATTTTAATGTTCAGTCTTTCTGGTATCACCATCATCTGTTCAGTCCAGACAGATCACCAACTGTATGAATTATATTATTATGAGCTCCAGAGAGAGATTTTCAGATTAAAATGTTGCAGTGGGACTCAGCAGATATCAGATATCCTGATGTGAGCCGCTGGAACTGGTGTCTGGAGAATCAACTAGGCACAGCGCTAACTATAGATAAATTATTGACAATTCATAATGTAGTTTATCAGAGAAAAAAGAAACTGTTGCATTGATGTCACTTCCACACTATGATGGGTACTCTTCATTCTCTCTCATGACAAAGATGATGCTGGTTGAAAGATAGTGAGATCACAGTCAGAGAGTGAGAAAAGACACTTCCCTCGGATTAACAACTTTAACTTTACGGTAAAAGTCAAATCATGTTTAATATCAAGTAAACACTCCATTGTATCATATCAACTCTGTGTTATGGATATCACACAGTTATGTCTTTTTCGCAATGCTGCAGTCTACCCTCACACACACACACACACACAGTTCAGCTACTGTAGACAATCTGCCCCACCCTCTCCCTCCTCTTTCTCCCTCCTCTTTCTCCCTCTCTCTCTCTATGCTCCTCTCCAGCAGAACGGGAGGAGGCTGGACTGGGATAAAACCCAGCTCTAAGTGTTTAGTCTGTATGACACAGACTAACCAAAAAAGACAAGAGTTTGGCAACACAAATTAAAAAAATTGAAAATATAACCAACCATCAATTCAAAGAATTATACAATCTGAAACAAAGATCCTGTCTCTCTATGATGCAAAAACACATGGTTGTTGGCCCTTTTACACAACTAAAGCACTCAAAGCAAGTCAATACAAAACCAAACTGTGCAATCAGACAGAATAGATCAGAGATAAGGAAGATGTGGGTGCACAAAGACTTGTGCATGACTCTGTAGCCCGCACAAGGAGAAAGCCTGAAAGAGTCCTCAGTCGCGCTCAGTTTCAAGATACTCACATGATCACAATCAGATACAGTTAATATTGCTTTTCTGACAGGTAAGTATTAATACACAAGCAAACACGTTGCAGATCCACTCACCTCAGCCCCTGTCAGGTCTACACTGGCGTAGAGAGCCGCCATCAGCAGCAGGGCGCCGGACGGTAACAGCATGTTGACGGTGCGCGGTGGAAGCCGAGTGCGCTACGGTGCGGAGTGGCCTCGAACAACCACCTGTTGTCCGCTTCTTGTGCTCTTGTATTCAGGTAACTCGCGGCTCTATCGGCGGAGCACGGGCAGCACGTTTGGCTGCATCTTTTGTCCAAAGCGATGTGAGGGTCTGCTCAATGCAACTTGGTCTTGTTTCTTCTGCACCACACCCCCCTCCTCCCAAAACGACCACCCTCGTCCATGCAAAGGGACTCAACCCTGCTGCTACAAACACTTTGACTTTTCTCGGTAAGGAGCGGGACTACTCGGCACACTTTGCCTGGTTTTGTGATAATATCTGAGGTGGTTTTGGTGCCTGCTATTCACCGGTCACCTGCAATTTTCCCGTCCGGAAACCGGCGCATCTCCCCCTCGCGCGTGATCCCTTGTTTCCTCGAGCTGACCATCGGCGCGCGAGCTCGGGGTAACTGTAAGTAATGCATTTTAATTTTAAAGATACCAAATTAATGATATTAACTAAGTTAGTGAATATTTATTATCGCAAAAGTTTTCTGTGAGCACGTGAAGTACTTCTCCACTGCAAAAAGTTCAATAGCGGTCCATAGATTTATTTAGAATAATGCTGATCGAATATATGGATTGATCGGTGATCAATTATTTTTTAACAGTGGGGGGTGACTGTGTGTCTCAGGCCGGGCAGTCATGCTGTAGAAGTTGTCTCTACAAGTCAAACAGTGGCAGAGGACATAAATTCGTGGTGCACATGAGTGGGACCATGCAAGGGCGACACAACAGAGGACTGAAGAACCTGAGGTAAAGTCACCAGGAGCAGATCGTCACCACTGCACATGATTTATCTGTGTGATCAGATCAATAACCCCCGTCACTGTTGTTGTCTGCAGGCTGCTGCTGCTGTGCCTCATCGTTGCCATCCACCTCTCCGGAGTGCACGCAGTAAGTTCTCCCACTCCCACGTGGTGTGGATTTGATTTATTTGTATGAGGTTTTTGGCTTGAAAAAACCGAAGCCTGTTAACGATTACCGTGTGGGCACGAGCCCGGCAGTGTCTCCTCAGGGCTCGGTTAGGTTGGTGTCTTGCTCGGGTTGATACACACGCAGAATCTCCGTAGGGTTGGTTGTTGTGGGAGTGTCTGGTTTGGGGAGTTCCTTCAGGAGGAGGGTTTTTTTTTGTTTGCCTTTTCTTTTGGCTTTGCATAGCAGAGAAACTCAAAACAGTTTCTTGTGAAATGCCTCATGTTGCAATGTTTCTGAAATTAGCACCGCTGCAGTGTTTAAGTGTTTGCAAATCCAGTAAACAGATACGGGACCTTATGCAGGGCCCAGTGTGTTGTAAGCTACATAACTTGACCCCTTGACCTGGAAGCGATTGTGGGGTGGGGTTATGACCTCTGCAGGTATGATGACGTGTTGTTGAGCCATATCAATATATTATTTATATTAGTATTTTATTACACTAATATATTACAAATATCCTTCCTCCCCAAATGATGCATGACTGACAGTGGAAACGTTTCACTCTTCATCATTACATTGATGAAGACACTGAAGATAATGAGAGTGAATGTCATTTACATTGAACTATAGTGAAAATTAAGTGACTAATACTTATACAAAAAATAACTACTGACTTCCCAGCCAAGTAGCCAAGTAAAAAATAAAAAATATATAATGCATTTGAAAAAGAAACATCTGTTGAAATGAGCCACAACAGTGATTTGGAACGACAGAATAGGCTCAGATATTTATTTCATGAAATTAATCATAAATAATGGTTTCTAAATGGGAACACACAACTTTGACAGTCTGAATATTTCACTACATGTCACAACTTGCCATCATATATACAGAAACATGGTGGATAAAAGCACATTAGGTAGTAACCATTAGTTGTTGTCCACAGGGACCTAGATTAGTTAGAAAACGTATTTATAAGTAGTAACACCAAATCCTGGAAACAACCATCAATGGGTGGTTCCAACACCCTGAGCTATAAAACACAAAACATCATCTTTGTGGTGCCCATGTTGTTTCCACATTGTGACTTAAAGCACACAGAAGTTGGAAAAACGATTTTCTAAACTGAAGTGGGAAGCATCAGAGGATCCAGCATGCTGCTGTGATCTCTCCTCCAGTCCACAGTGGCTGTGAAGTGGTCACCACTTCCTGGTTTCACTTTACTGTGAGAAATGGGAGTTCATGAAAAGAACATTTTTATCTGTCTCTGACACATCAAGTGATATAACATACTAAGTTGTTCATTTGCAGTTTAACACTGAAACTCTGTCTTTCTCTATATCACCATGGCTCCACTAAAGCTGGGTTTTCCAGCTAAACACAAACGAGGAATTTTGTATTTTGAGTTAAGGAGATAAAACCTGCCAAAAGTTTGACATTGTGAAAAACACACTTATGCTTATACTGCTTTTTTATACTGTCCATCCATGTTCATCCATGTTCATCCATAATTCTACAGCCAGTATCCCGTTAGCTTAGTACAGAGACTGGAGCCAGGGGGAAACAGCTAGCCTCGCCCTATAAGCTGTGTGAAAGTTGTGACATTAAGTTAAGTGAAAGGGCAACACTGGATAACTTTGTTGCCCTTTTACACATGTAGCACAAAACCGGAGATTGTCTCAGTGTATCAGATACATTCTCACCTACTGGGAATACTCTGGTTTAGGTAAGGGCTGAAGCCATCGGCATGATGTGATGTGAAAAGTACTGAGTGGAAATCACTGTTTAAAGCTCTTCCTTGTTCATTTAAGCCCTTGGTCATAGAAGTTCCTTCACTTGAGCTGTGTCTCAATTCAGGGGCTGCAACCTTCGGAGGACACATTTGAAGGGTGATCAAAATGTCGCGACAAGGCCTGTCCCAATTTGAAGGCTCCTCCAAATCCAGCCTTCTCTTGCCTGTTCTAGGAGGACACACCACACCTATCCTTCGTGGCCTCCTGCATCCCCAAGATTATTTTATTAGCCACCAAGCTTCAGTGGGCGCCCACACCTTGCCTTGGGGTCTGCTCGCTGCATAGCCGAAGGCAAGGAGCTGAGTAGCCGTTGAAAGTGTGAAAAAGCCGCCACTTTCAGATGTTTGACATTAGGACGTTGATTGCGTTTGCACACAATCAGGAAACGCTCCAAAGGCTAGATCCTCCTATTTATCAACGGTTGATGCCTCCGTACACCATCCTCCGATGGATGCAGCCCCTTAATTGGGACGCAGCTTTGATGTCTCAGGTTACAGACTAAAAAGTTTATTTTTCCTCTATGGTCACATTTGATCACATGAGTGTCTGTGAGATCTTGTGTATGAAGAGTCGCCAGTGTGAAATCATAGCTACCAATGGCAGCTAAATAGTTCAAAAGGATTATAATGTTCAAAATCAGTTGAAACTGTCCTTATATATCTGTGATTTTTGAATCAGTTATGGTTTGAAAGTCGTCTGAAGTGCAGCCAGTCTCAGATGTTTCCATTGCCATCTTCACGAGCCTTGGTCTTCACCCTCCAGTCGTGCACTTTTCCGACTTTGTGCTAGTCGCATAACAGAAAAATCATCGACTCGCCCACTCGCTCAATGTGAATTCCCTA
This sequence comes from Selene dorsalis, assembly GCA_900303245.1. Taxonomy (NCBI): domain Eukaryota; kingdom Metazoa; phylum Chordata; class Actinopteri; order Carangiformes; family Carangidae; genus Selene; species Selene dorsalis. The sequence continues at coordinate 27,945 of OMNW01031306.1, forward strand.
GACAATGAGCTGCTCTGTTCACACAGTTGGACATTACATTAACTTTCTTTTAGTCTGTTCAATTTCCAGTCCAGCTGATTAAATCTCACATACAAGCTTAATCAGTTCGGGGGTGCAGTGCAGTTTTCTTTTACTGATACGTCAACTTTTCTGCCTCAGCAAGAGGTGTTTTTCTGCACAAATTGAAAAGTATAAAGAAGAGTTTCGGCTGATGCGTTTCCTGTTAATAGACAAAATGCATGTTCATTATCAGTGGAGCAGCTCTATATGTTTGCTGACATTATACTTTACCACACAACACATCCTCTTCTGATCGTGTAGATGGTTTTGTTGTTTTTGCCGCTCTGGGTAAAAACATTTTTCTCTTCAAAGTGAAAGAGAGAGAATACTGATGAAGTGATGATAATGTTTGACTGAGCCAAACTAGAAATGGTCCTTTGTGAATTAGTTGTGCTCACTTCCAGACCTGCTGACTTAATACGGCCCGCTTTATCTTTTCCTTCGGCCCAGCTCAGAAATGCAGGCTTGATAAGCGATGACCGAAAATGTTTCCGTGTCTTTGAGAGCATGCAGCACGTGAGCATGTTTTGCTTTTCTGCTTGTGCAGGATGTCAGATGTTCAGCACTTCTGTCAGACATTTAATATCATACACAAGGCTCTCAGATGAAAAGTCACTTTATCGGCCGTGATGAAAAGACCCCTTTGTCTGTTGCTTTTATCAGATTTAGTCAGGGCTCGATTAAAAGCGCGTGACATGGCTCAGGTCCTCTGTGTATTGTGCAGCTTTGCTCCAAGGTGGAGGTACCAGGGGACAGAGGGCTAATTTTAGTTTGGCACCATCCATGTCCTCAGTGCAGGCAAGTTAGCTATCAAATGAAGAAATGGTTCACATTGATTATCCAAATATCTTGAGTGAAAACAAACGGCTTCAGTTTCTGGATGTCACATAAAACCCACCACCTGACTTTCATGGAAAACATCTCCATTTGTGCATATTAAGGAACTTGTTGAAAGGATAATGAGGAGTCGTTTTCAGCAGGCATGAGCTGAAATTTAATGAAGCAGCTGAAGTTGTGACGTGTAAAAATGCTGCAGGAAGCAGTAAACGACCACACGTCGAGTAATGATGTTTCCCATCTGACACAGAATATCCCAATCTCAGCTGTGTCAAATAAAATATGTTTCTGTTTAATATCAATTCCAAATCTAAACCCTCGGGACTGAGTCAGTTCTTTGAACCAGACCTCGGCCTCTGTGCTGCACAGCTCTTTCCCACAATCTCGCTCCACGTGACAGTTTACATTTGGAAACCCCCCTGCCTATTCAAAAGTATATTTCTCAACATATTTTGCATTTGGGATTTGATTTTCTTGTTTTGCTAAATTTTCACATTCCCCACTTGTTGTGGGTTGGAGGTCATGGTCATTATTCGGATATGGGAATAATGATGCACATTTACAGTCAAAGAAAGTAGTCATAGGTTGGACCTCTGACAAAGTTGGTCACACAGGGCAGGAAGTGGACGTAAATACTGGTTTCAAAAGGTACTTTAAAGGGCCCACTATGCTTCACTCCCAAAGTGTTTGTATTGATCATTGATGTGCATCTGAAAGCCTCTCCCTCCACACCGATCTGATGTTCACACCCACTTCACACACTCATGTTCCAGGTGTGCAGAGATGGAAAAGTAAGGAAGACTGTAACTGTCCCCATTTGAACTTTAAGTTACATCTCTCCACTCCTCACAGTTAAGAAACTGGAGCTTCCAAATCTTTGCGACTTTTGCTTGAAAATTCCTGAAATGATAATTGATTATCAAAACATCTAAAGCAGTTAATTAACTAATTGATTCTTAGGATTTTTTTTTTTTTTTCATTTTAACTTCTTCTCAGATTCTTCATGCAGCAACTTCCGTCATATTTTGAGATCACAACCCAGTGCAACCACCATGCAACTTGGCATACCAAACTATTGAAGTCAGCTTGTTTTGGTCAAACCTACTTTAGCCCTAATGTGGCACATTACAGGGCCTCAGGGACAGTTTTCACAAAACATTAGAGGATCCTATTTTAAAGCATTTCCTGCTCAGAATTCAACGTAGAGACGCCATAGTTTGGTGGGAAAATTTAACCCTGTTGTTCTCCTGTTCATGGATGTACAGGCCTTTTTTCACTCATGCACTTAAGCCTTGCAGAGAAAGTAGCGTTTATCAGTGTCCATTGGCAGAGGAAGGAAGGCTCTTGAGGCTGTAATGTTAACAGGATGTTTCGTATAGGACCCTTTGAGAGGCTTTGATTCTCATGTGTTTGAGAATATATTTCAAGATGTGTTTGAGCACAGTGGAGTGAGGGGATGATGCAGGCAGCGGATGTGCGAGTTGTGGGAATTTTGTACAGGACTGTGGGAGACACGTTTTTGGCTTCAGATTCCTACAGTACCTGGAGGCCCAGCAGCAGTGTCTGCTATAGAAATTATCCACTTTTCAGCTAAGTAGATGATTGCAATGAATGCATGTTCCTTTTTGGGGGGGCCTCAGATTCCATGTGGTCAAACTAAATCAAGTGTGTTTTGAGTTTCCAAAGAGAAAAGGAAAGCGATGCAAATCATGGCAATGCAGTTCACATGAGTTAAACGCCACGCAGGTCACTTGGGACTGTATAAAAACATAGGCCTGCTTTTTAGATGTGAATGGGTGGTGTGTGATAGGGTCAACTAATGGATCAGCAGACACGTGACTAACCTCTCAAATGTGATTGTTTTAAGAAGGGGGGGGTTAGGAAGGCGTGTGTCCGTGACGGGGGGAAGATGTCTGGCTTTGATAAGGGCAGAAAAGCACATCCCCTGCCAAAATAGTGGCTCTGATATAGAGAATGCTCGGCCATAACAATCAGGGGAAGAGCCCATTGTGCAGTGCTGCAGGAAACCATAGCCTCGGATGAGAAGCCCATGTGTGGGGCTTCCCTGTCACTGATGTGCATGTGTGTGTTGTGTAGCAAGGGAGAGATTGAAGCAGAGGTTGCGTGCAATTTCCACTCAGGTGTTGCCATCACTTCACGGACTAACCCCTGTGACCTTTCCGCATTTGTGATATGTTTGTGTACCGTGCACATGTGATTGTGCGCTCACGTGTCAGTGGATGTAGGTTATGTGTGTGTTTTTTTGTTTGTTTAAATATAGTTTCCATAAGGATTGTGTTTTTGTTGGGTGGGGGGGCTTTGTGGTGGTGATTATTTGATTACTCCCAGTGGTTCAGCATTGTAACAGTGAGGAAAGGCCTGGTGAGCTTGGATGTTTGCCCCCATTGGTGTAGAAATATCACTTTAAACAAGCAACAGTTATGAACATACACCATTGTGATGGAGGATTTAAAAGTCAGTAGATCTGCGTTAAGTATGGTTGGTGCTTCTTTTGTGTTTTACCGAGAAGTGCCTTGAATTTGTCAGCCAGTTTTCTTTCCATCGTTGACAGGATGTGTGAGTGTGAGCCTGATGTCGTTTTTTTTTTTTTTTTATTTGTCTCATGTGAGTTTGCGAGGTGGGCTTATCTCCTGGTTTAGTGAAGTTGGATTTTAATGGGAAACATCCTGAGTGCAGAATTGTGTGAAGAGAAAATAGATTATCCAGAGAAGCCTCTCTAAACAGGAAAAAGGAAACGGGGTGGAGTTAAATGTGTCAGAGTTGCTTTACAGCCCTGCTGGACCCCACATAGTTTGACTGCGGCCACTGAAATGTATGTTCTCAATGTAAACCTGCCGCTGTTCATTGTAGCACAATGAGAAGGAAATGTTTGTTTATGTGCTGTGTAGACAGCAGCAGTATTTATCACATCACCTGGATATTGTTTGATCCCTTTATCGATCCAACTTCTTCTGAACATTGATCTATATTCTTTACCTTAATGTACAGCTGTCCATCGTTATTATTGATTCCCCATCAATATATTTGATGCCCATCTAATATATTAGATGATGCTGTGAAGATGTGTTAAAGAATTTCATTTTCCATGGTAAAGTGGGTTAGTTACCAGAGGTTTGATTCCATGGATAATCACTGTTCATTCCCAGTCATGTGTGACCGCCTGCAGACACACAGTATTACAGTATGTGTGCAGCCTCACATACTCCCTCTCTATCTCTGCTTGTATGTGTAGAGCATAGATTAGTGCCTCTTAGAAAAAAGTAAATGACATCTGTGCAATGTCTGTGAGCATCCTGGGAATCCATATATATATTAAATACATGTACATACATATACATACATGTACATCAGATTGTGAGGCAAGGTTTCTGTTTGTGTTTTAATATTGGACTCACACAACTAAACTTCTACGTCCTATCTTAGAGGAGGATCTGTATTTACCTGCTTATAGTATGCACTTTTATTCTCTGTTTGAACAATTTTCTTCCATCATACTCAAATTGCATGTAAATTAGAAATTCACCAAACAATTAACTTCTTTTATAATATCAGTATTTGTATTGCTAAACCCCATTCGTTTAAAGAGACTTTTATTTGACTTCAGAAGTAAATCGTCTCTGGAAAACCCCTATACACTGTACATATATATCCGCCCTGTCCTTTGCCCTCACTCCATCTCACAGTGAATAATGGAGGGACACAGGGGTCCCATCAGGCTGTGCTGAACAAATTCCAAAGTCTCGGTCCTGCTGGTCCTCCCAGGCCTCCGTCTCCTCGTATACAGCTCAGTCTCTCACTTCCTTTTATAGCCTCATTCTGCCCCTGGTCTCCTGTCTTCTGTCCCCTCGTTCTCTCTCCATCTATCTCTAAAAGGGACACTTGGCAGATGGTCTGTCCTCCCTCTCTTTCACCCTCTCCGCTCATCTCCTTCCTTCACGTTCCTGCTCTTTCCCCCCTCGTGTCGCCCTCCTACACGTGCGCCTCCGCTCGTCTGTCTCTCCTCAGCAGAGGTGAGTCTTCTCAGTGAGCGCAGATGGAAGGATTGCTTCAGCTGTGTTTACACAAAGACACTCAAAAAGACTCTGTCTCATGTATTGCCTGGTCCAACAGGTGCCCACTTAGTGACTGAACTTCTGGAGTAATTTGTTTGAATTTGATGCATGTCGGGGGGGGAAGACTAGAACTAATCATATCCTACAGGTGGTGTGAAGGCCATCCTTAATGTCCAGTCTCATCATGTAGCACCATGGACGTTCACTGATCTCACTGCTGTGCTTTGTACATTTTTCCCCTGGACTGGAGACAAAGACCACTTATTTCCACCCCAGCTGTGGTCTAATTGATTTGACTGAATTATTTCTTGTCATGGGAAGAATGTTAACAAAGTAAAATGCACAGTTTGTGATAACATGACCATGTCCAACTCTCTCTCTCTCTCTCTCTCTCTATCTCATCTCTCTCATCCTCAGGCTGTCTTTTTTCCAATTTGGATATGAATTGAATGTCTCTTCCCAATACTTTTGTTTATGACCATCTACCTGCAAAACTAATGGCATGTTGGGTGCTAAGTAGCAAATATTAGCATGCTAAGATGCTAAGCCGAGGCTGTGAATAAGGTAAAAGTTATTCCTGTCTCTCTATTGCATGTTGTGTTGTGTGCAGTTAACTTTGAGTACAGCACAGAGCACATTACTATACTCTGGTTTCTGGTCTGGTCATTAGGTGTGAGGAACTCTATGACTAACTAAACACAACCTGACTTTCCCTCATCCATGATCCCCATCAGCCACATGTTTGGATTATTTGTGAGTACATTGTTGACTCAGACATAGAAATTAACCAACAAACACTGACATATTCTCAGGCCTCTCGGGTTTCCAGGTTGTTACTGCATGGACCCGTGCATCTGGATGTCATTGATCATCCGATTAGAGGGGTGAGATTAAACAAGTCTGACAGGTTGGCCTTTTGCCATCAAGGACCAGAACAGCTCCATTTGGTCTGTTCTGTAGCAGGAAGCCATGATTAGAAATGTGGCCCCCTGGGAAATGGAGTTGAGACTCTGTGACCTGAGGCCGGTTAAAGGAGAGGGAAGGTCCAGCTGTGTCAGGGCAGAAACAAGAGCTGTGTTTATACTGGAGCTAAACCAGAGGAGCACAGTGGGAGTTTCTGCTCTGCCTTGCTTCTCTCAGGTCCCTCTGCTCTAGTTCATGTTCACCTTCACAGTGTCTGCAGAGTCACCCTGACCCCCGTCTCTCCCTGCAGCTCCCTTTCAGTACTCCCCCTATACGCTAGTTTAGATTGTGTAGCATGCTTTTACTACAAGTTGTGATAATCAAAAAGTGATTTGGTTTTGAGTTTGACATACTTGAAAATGCAACAATCACAAAAAAAGAAATGATGCAGCCATAATAAAAGAAAGTCAAATCAAAGATGTGACAGACTTCAGATCATATGAAATTGTTAAAAAGTGTCATTTCTGGGGTGTGACAGACATTTGTTGTTACTTGTCGTCACACAAATCCTTCTGAGTTGAGATTGACCATGTTTCAGCTTTGCTAATTGATTCTATGAAGCAATTAATCACAAGCATAAGTCTAATAATTGCATATAGCCTAGTCTTTTTTCGCATTGGTGATGTCCCGGTTACGGATTTTGGCCCGGATCCTGATCCAAGCCCTTGAATGTTGAGTATCTGCTGATACTGAGTCTAATCCAATACTTGTATCAAATCCGTAAAACAAAATGAAATGAATGTTTAACTGGGTGAATGTGACTCCTGGAATAAACTTGCACTACTAGAGTTTCACCGTCTCTAAGAGAAGCAGTGCTGCAACATTAGCCAATACTGATCTATTGAAGTGCCTGATTCGTCTCGATCTGCGCGTGACATCTGTAGCCCCAGTGTTCTTTGCTTCTGTACTGTAGATTTCTAGGTATCATTCCCACCATTAAGTAACTTCTTGGATTTAGTTTCGCAGCTGCTCTCATGCTGACCTGAAGAAATTTGGTTCTGGACTTTTTAATTCACTCCTCTTTCTATTTTTTCTTCCTTCTTCTCAACAAGTCTGCGGCTCCCGCTCCCACCCACCTTCACCCACTCTGTGCCTGTTTTCTTTTGATTATCCGTCTGTGTAAATTCAATCGTCTTCGGGGTGACGAGTGCACACAGAGATTGCAGCACTTAAATTGTCCAACAGGAACTTGATGGTGGTGTGACAGGAAGCAGAATGAGCTGTAAAGAAGCCATGATGCAGACGAGTTCTCCTGTTAACAACAAATCTGTAAAATCCATTATAGCTGGGTTAAGAATTTCTCTTATCACCGTAGTGGTGGATTTAAGGGAGATCTGATGTCACATCAAGGACTGCCTCATTTAAAACTATGCCACTGCTATGGCTGTGTTTGATGTTTTGCTTTTCTTTGCTGTTTTGCTTCCTGCTTCTGTGTGTGTGTGTGTGTGTGTGTGAGGCAGGACCATTTAAGTGAGGACATTTAGGCCGGTCCTCACCATATTTTCACTGTAATGGCTTCTAGAGGCTATTTTTATGCATTTCTCCAAGTTTTAGAGTGGCCGTCAGAAAGATGCCAATATTTCAGTTCAGGGCCCAAGAGGCGGGAGGGAATTAGGCCCGGATCTGGTCCCGGTCCCGGTCCCGGTTCTGGTCCCGGTTCCGGTTCCGGTCCCGATCCCGGTCCCGGTCCCGATCCCGATCCCGGTTCCGGTTCCGGTTCTGGTCCCGGTTCCGGTTCCGGTTCTGGTCCCGGTTCTGGTCCCGGTCCCGGTTCGGGTCCCGGTCCCGATCCCGATCCCGATCCCGATTCCGGTTCCGGTTCTGGTCCCGGTTCCGGTTCTGGTCCCGGTTCGGGTTCCGGTTCCGGTTCTGGTCCCGGTTCGGGTTCCGGTTCCGGTTCCGGTCCCGGTCCCGGTACTGGTCCCGGTTCCGGTTCCGGTTCGGGTTTCGGTTCCGATCCTGGTTCTGGTCCCGGTCCCAGTTCTGGTCCCGGTTCCGGTTCCGATCCCGGTTCTGGTCCCGGTCCCGGTTCGGACACCGGTTCCGGTTCG
>OMNW01031307.1:0-11666 GCA_900303245.1 Selene dorsalis
CAGTCCAGTTCAACAGCTCAAGGTCTGCCAACAAAGGTTCGGTACAACTATCATGGATTGAGGAAGCAAGCAAGCAAGCGACCACCCACCCACCCAGCCAGCAGCAGCAGCACAGCTCACCTCGGCCCTGGACAGACCCTCTGTCCCTGGTGAGTAGGACATGGACCTTGAGAGATTTTGATTGTTGTCCCTGCTGATATAATTGAAATCACAGACTCTCCCCCCTGAAGCTAAAACCTGCCGCTGGTCCTAATTTTAATACATTTGTATGATAACATAAGCTTTAAACTAACTTGTCATGCCAGGAACAACTGAACCAGACTGTCAATGATTAGGAACCCACCAGGAAACATGACAAGGTGAGTAGAGTTCATCCTGTTTTATTCTGCTTTTCCACTTAATGAGGCTGATTATAATATGGACCAAGGTCTATTCCTAGTTACTCAGACCAGAGTCCGTCTTTAATGACTCCCTGTAAGAACTTAAAACTTGAAACCAGAGGCAACACCACTATCATAGCTTAGTGTTAAATATATATTGACATTTAGTGCTTGTTACTACGCTATTGTATGAATCAGGTCTTTAAACATCCTAAATACATTTCCTTCTTCACAAGCCCTGAATAGTTTACATCCATATTCACCTGCTGTTTTCTTCATCTCTGCGTTTTACTCCAGGAATACGATTACTGTGTATGTATTACATGTGCACAGCAGCTGATATCTTGTCTCTGCTGTTGGCTCCATCTCTCCACTTAGAGTTTGCAGTTTACTGTGATGTTGGATTTTTGCTTCATTATCAACTGATTTCTGATTTATTTTTGACAACGAATGTCATTAAATGTATTAAAATTGTTAAATATATTTATATTTTATATGGCATACCTATATCGTATATTCAGCTTTAGCCTATACAGTGACAGCCATTGTGGATTGGCGCCAGGTTTATGTGCTATGACGTCTATATGACATTAAGAAGTGCAATGCAGCTCACATAGACAGTGTGTCTGTTTTAACCCATTAATATGTGCAGCTAAATGAAAATTAGCATGTCCAATGTGCTCCTGTCCTCTTTATCTACCACATTACCACCACATGTTGATTAGTGGAGTGGTGTGTTGTTATCTGTGTGTGTGTGTGCAGTACATTCATGGGCATGTGCAGCACAAAAACAAAATGGAAACTCACTCATCAAAAACACTGCTCCACAGCTAGCTGCTGTCAGAAAACTCCACAGGCTACCTTCCTGTTTATTCACTTTAGGTGTTTGAGTGTTCGCTTGGTGTTCGTTAGCTGACTGGTCTGTCAACACATCCCCTCGTCTGATTACTCCAGAAAAATGGAAGTGCAAAAAAGCATCACATCACATTGATTAGTCAGAGGTTTTTATTCCCCCGAAAATCCCTCTCACAACAAGAACAGAATTAAGCTGCGGATGTAAAAGCTGCCATGAACCCGGTAGAAGTTGATTCACTGTGGTGTCATATCAATTAGAGATAAAGAAGAGCTAAATCATTTAAAAAGAAAATATCTCATAAGTATTATGGTGCTATGAAATGCACAACAAAGACACGCACACAGAATGAAAATAGAAAAGAGAAAAAAGTCTAAGGTGGAAAGTAAGTAAGATTAAAAGATTACTCTGGAGAAAGTGAAAGGGAAAGATAATTGAAATGGCATCCGGCCAACGACACCCCAAGTCTGTTCTGTATGAGGCAGAGTGAGAAGAACAGAGTAGGCAAGCAGATCAGTGTCTTTTTAAAAGGGAAGACACAGGTACAGTATATCTACTCAACAATCTGAAATATTATAGTACAGGTTTAGTGCCCCAGAGGACAGACCAGGGGGGGGTTATTACACATCTTATTAAACATCTCAGCCTAAAACAAAGACTCCACCTCAGATGTTGGAGCAGATGGACATAAAAGGGATGAGAGGTGTAAAAGTCTAGAAATATTAAAGTTGAAAAAAAATTGGCTTGTCGTCGTGAGCCCTAACACAGATGATGAGCTCTCACACACTTTCTTGCACATATACCCAGAACTGCACCCACATGTGCACACACACACACACACACACACACACACACAGGATGAGACATCCAGAGCATCCTCTGTGTGCCAGGCTCTTCCTCCAGGGTGAGTTAGTAGTGCTTTTAAGTGGAGACATCAAAGAGGCCCGTATGGGTGTATAAATAGGCTTTAGGGCTGAAAAAGTTTTAGTTGTCATGAGCTTGATACCCAGTCGGTTAGACAAGGTCATGCATTGACTCAATGACTTCTCACTAACCCTTCTCCACCCTCTCTCTCTGACACACACACACATGAAAACACATGAACACACACAGAGACCAGTACATGGGTAGTACAGGCTTTCAAATACTGAACACGTTTGAGCTGACATGAACACACACACACACACACATATATATATATATATACACACACACACATGCACAAACAAGCCTCAAGTATAAATATCAAGCGGAGGTTATCACATTTTCCAAACAGCTGCAATATTACTTGCAAAATAATTATTTTTCTTTCGGTAGTGTGACCGGCGCTGAAGTCCAGCAGGGTAGTGGGTAGCAGGTGACTGGTCGTGATACATCGTGTAGAGTTGGCAGAGGAGGTAAAATGAGGAGTGGGCAATGCATCAAGAGAGCCAGAGTTTGGAGTACCACACATGGTACTTCAATCACATTCAGTGATTGAGCCAGTCTCTCACACTGAGCGTCATCATCCCTGCTCTGGGTTTCTATAATACACCCTGACATTACTATGTTCCCTGCGTTTTCTCTCTGGGACTTGAAAACTGATGCATTGTACTTATAGTGTCATTTACTGTGATGGCTCGGCAGCTCATCTGTGTCTTGTGATGTCTTTTAAATCAGTTTTTTTTTTTTTTTTTCAAATCTCTTTTTCTCACTCGTTGTAATTTGTTCCCAGTGTCAGAGAAAACTCAAGTCAGCCAAGTATAATTGTGGTGTTTAAATTCTTTATTTGGACGGTGATTAAAATAAAGACACAGAGTGTGACGGAGGGTAATCACCATGACCTTTCTCTGCTCCAGCTCTACAGAGCCTTAGCTTGTTAGTTCTAGTTGCCTACTAAAGACAGATCATTTTCTCAGACATTAGGTGGAGACAAAATGAAAGCGTTACAGCTGTCCAATGGGCCTCAGAGCATTTATTTATTTATTAGCATTTATTATTAGGATTACATAAGACTCTGTTCATCCCTCAGTGGGAAAATATACCATTAACAGTTTTTCAGGGTTATTTAGTGTTTTATTTGAATTTAGACTCACAACTATAATCACTCAACTTCACATTAGTTTGAAGTTCAATAACCACCCAAGTAAGACATTACATTTGCGGTAGGTGGTGTCTGTGTGTGTGTGGTGAGAAAAATACAGGTCTCAGCAGTGTCACTGCGCAAAAAGATAAATAACGTTTATTGTTAACAATAAAAACATGAATCTTCTCATATTCCAGGTAGTGTTACGGCGCGGGTGTCCTGTTCTCATTTACTTCCTGCGGCTGCAGAGAGAGGAGCTGAATGCATGATGGGAAAATTAGGAGTCTAAAGCTGACTGCTTTATCCAAGGAAAACGACAGGGATTTGTGACCGCTGCTGCGGCGAATGCCAATCAACTGCGGAAGTTTTGCTAATGTGAGCTCATGGCCGGACCAATTACAGTGGAGTTTTAATGGGTTTAGCATCGCTGTCCATGTTTTGGCCACAACAATGTAGGAATCAGGTCTACCAGGGGAGGAAAAAGTTTGAAACCAATTAAATGAGAGAATTATCCCTCTCCCTCTCCTCTCTCTCTCCATCCTCACGTCCTCCCTGCTCTGTGCTGACTGTGACCAACAAGATGAGAAAAAAGAAAGAAAGAGACAAAAAGCAGAGACACTGTGGATATACATGAAAACATATGACGTGGAGATAAAGAGAATGATTTGCTAAATATAAAGGCTGTCTGCCGCGCTGTAATTCTGCTCTATTCATCCACACTCATCTGTGAGAGATGGACAAAGTAATGATAAAGGATGAAATGTAAATACTCTGACTGAGACACACAAATCCCAGACAGAATGTGATTAGAAAGAGAAACAGGAGATGTGGCATTTGGCTTTTTTTTAATTTTTATTTTTATACCTTGCAATGCAGTAAAGAAACCAATCCCCTCCTCTTTCCCACACACACCACACACACACACACGTACACACACACACACAGCCCACCCCCTACAGGTTGCAGGTGATGTGACACAGGAGGAGATTTCTGCCAGTATTTCCCAGTAGAAATGTGTTCTTGATAAGCTGGAAAGGTCTGTGAAACAGCATTTATAGCGTGCAAGACTGAAATTGGCCGCTGAAAACAATACAGATGAACTTCCCTGAAAGAGCATTAAGACCATGACAGGGTAAAAGTTTCCAGTATGAGTAACTCCAGTGAAACATTTCAAAATCACTGGAAATGCCTCCTCTCTTTCTCTTCTCCTTCTCCTCCTCCTTTCTCTTCTCTTCTCTTCTCTTCTCTTCTCTTCTCTTCTCTTCTCTTCTCTTCTCTTCTCTTCTCTTCTCTTCTCTTCTCTTCTCTTCTCTCTCTCTCTCTCTCTCTCTCTCTCTCTGTCTCTCCCCCAGGCCCATCACTGTACAAAGTGAACAGCAGGAGCCCCAGTGGCAGCAGCCCCATCCTATCTGGGCCTGGGCATCACTACATTGTGGCATCTCTCTGCAGCGAGCAGAAGAGGAGATTACTCTGTGCTCACATCAAAGGAGGTTTGTCTAACTTGGGTCTGGCGATGTGCTGGTGGAGCGAGTCCTTGGAGCAGCCTCGCCGTTCTTATCTCTCCCCCACAGACTCTTTCTGCTTTCTGCTGCAACACAACTGGCTGCCGGTAACACTGACGCATGCATGCATGGCTCTGCACGGTCAAATGTGCACACTGACAAACACCAGCGCACATTCTCTTGTATGAAAACACATGCACAGGCTCACACAGTCGCACAATAACACACACAACATTGATATTAGCAGAATTTGTTCTGCTGAGTGAGTCTTCCTCTCTCTCTCTCTCTCTCTCCCTGCCTCCCTCCTCCAGCCACTGTCGAGAGCTGAACCTGGTTCAGTGAATATTTGAAATGGATTAAATGATTATCCCTGGACAGACGCTCACCAAAAGACCCCACTACACTTGAGTTTTGATATATTAATATTTTAAGTACCTAAGGTTGATATTTTCAACCAAAAACACCACAAATCACCCACAATGAACATGTAAACAAACCGTTTTTTAGCTTGATAATCAGGATTCATAGTCTAGTCTTACAGTCAACAGTACGATGAATGGCAGGTCAGAAAGGCAACAGCTTAATGGAAAAGTTTGACATTTTGAGCTTTTTTTTGCCTAGAGTTATGTAAGAAGATCATTACAGTGTCACGAAACATCAACTCCTAATGTTTTAACTGCCTTTGGTGTCAACAAAAAACAGACTTAATTTTCATTATCATTGATATTTAGGACTTCTCCAAGTGAGCTCATTCATATCCTACTACATAGGACGGACCAGCTTCATCTTGAGCAGCTGAGATTGTAGATCAAGCAGGAACAGGAAAATACTCAACTTTTGCAATTACAGCAGTTGGTCTCCTCGTTTTGCAAACGCTTACGCAGTGTTGTTAAAAGAGGAGGTGATGCAACAGAGTGGTAAACATGACCCTGTCCCAACTCTTTTTGAAATGTGTTGCTGGCGTAACGTTCAAAATGAGCATACAAATAAGTATGAAATTCCTTCATTTCAGCGCTTTACATGTTTCTGTTTTCTTTCTCCCGTCTTTTTGGAAATGGCTTTACAGTAATGTGGCTTAATCTGCATTCAGATATAGAGTCTGAAGGCTGGATTGGAAAGTGGTCTCATATCGAACAATATAAAATCTTAAATAAGCATCCAATTACTACCTCTTACCTTTGTTTACTTTGGATTTATCCGCAGTATAGCCTATATATCGGAGTAATAACTGCATGATTGATGTGCTTCCACGTCTATAGTAGTAGGGGATTATTTTATTTTAGCACATAGACAGGAAACAGAGGGGAACCGTTAACAAAAGGCGACATATTCTGCTGACGTTACAGCACTTATACGCCATTTGCTCAATCCATACTCACACCAAAGTGTAAAAATGAGAGTTCAACATTTTACAGGGGATTATGCGTCACTTTTTTTTTTCTTTTTTGCTTCAAGCCAAATAGTCTGACACATAATCCCCTGTAGAACAGAGAACTGCCATTTTAACACTTTGGTTTTTATATGGATTAAACAAATGGGATACAACAATGTATTAGTACATGTTATGGTATTGTTACCAACGGACTGAGCCAATCTAGCTGCTTCCAGTCTTTATGCTAAACTAAGCTAACTCTCTCTCTCCCAGCTCCAGATTTAACAGGCAGATGGTGGTGGCAGTGGTATAAATCCCCTCATCAACTCTCCACCAGAAGGTTGCACAAATGCTTAAAAAAAAAAAATTAAAGAAAATCACATTTTCACAACACTAAAAAAGATTTTTAAGTTATTTGTGTTGTTTTTTGACAGATATATGTCTAAAAATGTATGTTTGTGTTGGACTGACAGATTTGTGTGCGTGGATGTGGAAAGGTTTGTACTCGACTGCAGTCACAGACATTAATGGATCTTGTCGTGAACAATGGGACCAATCTGACTGCTACAAAAGTGTGAACCCCACCCATAACCATAACACACAGTCAAGCCTGGTTGCCCTGTTTACTTCCTAAAAAGAACAGCAATAATAATAATAATAATAGTAATGATAATGATAATCATTATCACATTTGTAGTAGATTTAAAAAATATTTTTTGGTTTTTTGTTTGGTTATAATTCACTGATGTGAAGCAGTTGAAATAAATACCATTTCCCATTTAACGATGATGTAAGGTTAAGTAAATTTAGGGGGATTAAAGGGCCATTTGGATGTTTCTGCAAACTTCAGGCCAAAAAACAACCCAAAAAAAAAAACCCACAGATACCAGAGTTACAAGGTCCTAAGACAACAGCAAGTGTAAAGCTGGAAGTAATTAACTGGATATCAGTGAATCATTAACCCAGTTCTGCCTCATGGACAAACAGCTCTCCCATAGCTCCCCCCCAATAGAGCACCTCAGACTCACAGTGACCCCTACTGGCGACCCGATGTTATTACAGCCTCAATAAAAGACCCATTATATACAGTGAGTCCTTAGTGTTGGTTTTATATAATGAGGAGCATACACATCCCAGCAGGGATTAGAAAGACTGTTACTGAGAATAATCCCTCACATATACATACAGAAGCTCTATCGTTTAACTTCTTAATAACTGTAAAAGAAGACTCTTCACAGTTCAATAAGTATTGCACCAACTCGCAATATAAACTTTTATTAATCCCAAATGTGAGTGGGATTCTATGCATGTTTTGTGTTTTATCTGCTTGTATTGATATTTGTAAACTGCATTTAGAAAGATGCTATATAAATAAAGATTTCTTCTTATTTATTCACATAAGACACTCACACAGTCATATCATTGCAGGGATATACAGTACAGTATCGTTAAATACATTTTTGATATTCCTTCTGTTTGTCTGTGAATGAAGGCCCCTCAGTGTAAACAAGTCTCCGAGACATTCATTCACATATGTCAGGTCTCTGCCATTAAATAAACTTTGTCCTTGGCTCCGTTCCAGCATCTGATCTGTGCCCTGTTTTGATTCCAAAAGTCACGGCCTCAGCTGAGCGCAAACACCAGAGAACAAACTTGACTTTAAACCACCTCTGTCTTTTAGATCCTCTCTGAACCTGTGCTTACCATGGATGAATCCGTCTGCACGTTATTCCTGCTGTTATTATCCCTGCTATCAGTTGTGCACGGTGAAGGTTTTGCACTGGTGCCAAGTGAACCAGTCCCAACCCCCTGTAATGACAAAGCGGTGGAAAAGCTGTCTCGCCTGGCTGTCACTTACATCAATGAAGATCGCAACGATGGCTATAAGTTTGCCCTCAACCGCATTGCAAATGTCCACCTGCATGCCCAGGTCAGTACAGAGACAAATGCTCAGTGGGGGGTTTTGTACATCTCTATCAGTGTGCGATTTGTCCATATTTAACAAGGGAAGTGGTGTAGAAAGGTTATTTTGTTGTGTATTGTGGCAGAAATACCCAAACACTCTTTGTGACAAAGGAGTCACACACTGATAGATTTAACCAGCCGTGGCCAATCTTCATGTCAGTGGGACTCCATTTGATAAGATTTATGTTTTGTTGTTAGAAAAGACTGCGCACAGTCACAGTCCTAATCAGAAATCATCCTCTTACACTGTCACAATGCGCTGACTCTGGAAATGATGATAAAGTTAAACTCTGCCTCTCAAGGACTTATTGGAGTCCCCAGCACTCAGTTTGGGAACCACTGGACTACGTCAAAGACATGAAAAATAGCAGCAGCAGCAGCATCTAAATTAAAGCCCTAAAAACAACAATAAATATTTGTTGTCTGCATTTTTCTGTGAACGACCACCATCAGTGTATGTCGCTTATGATAAATGCAACGTTAAAGTACATGATTTTATATCGTGAAGTGAGAAGCCATCCTCTTTCACGCCTCATGAAAAAAGGCCTTTAGGATGGAGGAGTCTGTTAATAAAGCGCAGGTCATTTTGGTCCAGGACTGCTGGGACAAACCTTGCACAACAGGCTTTATGAACGTCACGCTGTCAGCAGCTGAAGGCTATTGTGGCCCGACTGTGGGATAGATCAGGTTTTAAGAGGCTCAGTTCAACTTCATGACCTCAAAGCTGCCGTTACACCTGGCCCAAAGTGTTAACATTTGTTTTCAGTGCCACAGTCGGGGATCAATATTGAACAAAGTGACAGAGGGAATTACACAGAGCACTTCATAAATGGCTCCTCTAAGATGTAACTGAACAGATGAAGATACCTGACACAGGACTTTTCCTACATTTGAGCCTAAGATGTATATAATAGAAAATCATGTCATGTTTTTATTTTATCATATTGTGCTGCCGCTGGAAATCTAAACTGCACATTGTTTGTCGCTCCTGTTTACACTGTGCATGTCAGGGCCCAGCAGGCAATGTGTATTATCTGGACCTGGAAGTCCTGGAGACCAAGTGTCATGTGGGCAGCCCAAAACCATGGAAACGTTGTGACGTCAGACCGTTCATGGAGACTGTACAAACACCCACACACACACACACACAAACTCCTCTTTATTCTTCAACTTTTATTGTTTGGGTTACATCACATATTTCCAAGCTTTTTATATGACTGTGTCTGCATTTGTGATAACAACCGTTTTATCTTTTTCAGCAAATCTCCGGCAACTGCAACACCACCATTCTCCACACGCCAGAGGGCTACTCCTACCTGTACAGCTACGACTGCACTCTGGTGCCAGGTGACATCAACATACTGCATTTTCACATAGAAACTACACAGAATAGCAGTTTGTATACAGAAAAGTAAAACGCTTGTGCGCTCAAGAGGCTCTTTGTTATCAAATCCAGTCAAGCTTTATAAGGTGATATTACTGAGAATCTAACCTATACAGATTGTACCACTCTGTGTTATGGGTAATGGGCCTCCTCCTCCTCCTCAAGCTTAATCAATAAATGCAGCATCCTGTGGAGTCCTGAAAGAATTAAACTAACAAAGGCTCAAGTGTAATAGAGCAGAAATTTCTCACTAAAGCCACACACACACACACACACACACACACACACACACACGCACACACACACACACACAAGCGTAACTAATTACGTTAGAAACAATTTGCTGGAACATCTAAATAGAACTGATCCTCGATTAATGTAATTAGTTACACCTGCTATAACAAATCAAAGTGTCACCATGAAAATGTCTTTTGGTTTCGCTCTCATGCTAAACTGATATTTTATATTAATTTTTTTTTTTTTTAGATCACTTAGAGGCCTCGTGTTAATTTGATTACTTAGACCTGTGCTCAAGAATATGTTACGTTAATAGTGGGGAGGCTGTAAGTTGTTCTTCCATTACCTGTTCACACCTGTTCACCCCGACACAATGCTGAGAAGTTTAATCTGCCATATAATATAAAAACACCGGTTCACATTGATGCATATTACCAAACATCTGCAGTGCCCATGCATGTCTGGTCTGCATGTTTGTTATGTTGTTTTCTTGTAATATAAACATAATTGTCTCCTTAACCATCTGCGCTATGGCTCCCTGCAGATCCTCCTGAGAAGCTCCAGAGGATCTGTCCAACCTGCCCCCTCCTGCTTCCCGCAGGCAGCCCCAAGGCCATGAGCGCTGCTCAAGTGACTCTGGCATCATATAAGAGAAAGTCCAGACTTGGTGCAGGACTTGGTGTGAAGAGGATCACCAGAGCTGCAGAGCAGGTATCGTGCTTATTAGCTCTGATGTGAGAAACAAAGCTCCTGGGCTGATTTCATTACACAACAATGTGTTGAATGTTGTGTTTATTGAAAAATTACACTTAAGAATAATCTCTGGATGTGCATGAGCAGACTGTTCACTGCACCTTTGAGCGACTGTGTGCAAGATGAGAACCATTACAGCTCCACAATAACCATAATGATGCAAGTCTGGCAAGGTTGCAAAGGATTACTGAAGGCACTTTAGACCTTACTGTCTGGTCGGGATTTTGTTTTGGGAGCAAATTAGAAAGTGAATGGTTCTCTTGGGCAATCAAGCTCAGTATATTGCTCCTCTTTGCATAGATCTCACATCTTTTGGGCTCTAAAATCGAGCTCATAGCCATCACATTAAAGCACAAAACCATACCTCTTTGATATCTGGCAGTGTGTGTTTATGTGTTTTCATTTGTTCACTTCGCCCTTCACTTTTCGTACTGGATTATTTTTATATTGCAGGTTGTGCCCGTGAAAGCCACTTTTGTGGAGTACACAGTCCAACAGTGTCCCGAGGGAGTAACAGAAAGAGGCACCTGCCAGCAACTGACGCTCAACTCTGACACTGAGGTGCATGTTCAAAGACACATTAAACACACTGCTGCTGTTTTGAGAAATACGTCGATCTTCAAAAGCTCAACTTTTCACGAGTTATAAGAAAATCTGCTTCGTTTCCCATTCTGTGAAAACCAATTTTACAGATAAGAGATAGTTTATCATTATTATCTTATGTAGCTTCAGCAGAACACACACATTCATCCACTTATGAAAATGTGCATTAATACTTTAATCCACAGAAACATGGTTGCTGATCATTTCAGTTTTTGATTTCAACTTAAAGACAGACAGACAAACAGACTCAGACCAGCAATGTCATGGAGCAATACTCCATTCATTAAAAAAAGAGGATTAAGATGATGACAGTCTGACACTGCCATGACGCTAATGAATGTTGTTCTGAAAACCCAAATAAACATTGACCTGCCAGCCTGTTGTTGACTGTCCTTGGAAGTGCTACTTGATGAGACGACAGACTAATTTCTACTTTTAAAACTGCCATCACTAAAAAGCTGCAGTAATAAGATTGTTTTATTAAAGAAGTCTGACAGGTCTCTTTTTTATTTTTATATTTTTTTCTTTCATTCTTCACATCCTTTTGCCTTT
>OMNW01031310.1:0-22622 GCA_900303245.1 Selene dorsalis
TAGCGACTGAATGGAGGAACGCGCGCGCAACTTTGCCGCCAAACGTCTAACATCAGTTCTCCCTCCAAATTCACAATTGCTTTAAGCTGTGTTTGGCCAGTGCTTCTTTTCATATGCACTTTCTATCATCACAACTAGTTAGGCTACAGTGACTGTCACGTCCTCCACGCAGGGTGGCTGGCAGCAACAGTAGCCTACACAAAGGGGAGCATCTCTTTCTCTCACACATTGATAAATATAAATAAGGACATCAGGCACCTTCTATTAATACATATATACTTTCCCTCTGTCAGTCTTGACTTAACTGAAACAAGGTCAACAGAAGTAAACCAAACAATTTATCTGTGTCACTATAGGTGTTCTGATTTTTTAAAGGCTTCACTTTGTGGTTTTGGATGATCAGTTAACTAAAGATGTCGAAATGCCCCAGTTTGTCACCAGAATGACTTTCATGGATGCATCTTTTGAGAGGTGTCCTTACTGTGTCTGAAACCACAACAGCCTGTGCCACAGAGAATGTTTTCACTGCAACCAAGGACATGATCAGGTGTTTTTCCTCCTCAGGTAATTCCCCTGCTGTCCATTTTACAGATCACCTCCTGTCAGGAGATGTAGGCTTTAGAGAGGCTACGTGAAGTTATGATTACAATTCATATCCCAAGCAAATGATCACCTCAAGGACAAATGGTAGGTTTTGCTCTGACAGTTGTTTTCTGAATGAATAGGCCAGCCTGTTTACCCTGCTTGTGGATTGTTTGAGAGATCCTCCACTCTGACTTTCTCATGGATGACATGCTATATTTGCTCCTCAAACTGAAGACGCTGCAAGCTATGAGGACAGAAGGAAATGTTCTGCATGCTTTGGCTGCAGGTTCTGGTAAAGGGGAAGGCGGGGCTGGAGAAGGCATGAGGTATGAAGTGTGTCTATGTGCCAGTCTGTGTGTGTACTGGACACTCCTTGCACCTGTTTTCTTGAGAATCGGACAAGGGTGATAGGGAGAGGAGGATAAGGACGAGGAGGCAGACAGACAGGCCAAAAGGGGTGGGAACACAACAAAAAGTTGTGTTGAAACTCAGGAAAGTATCAAATGGTTCACTCAAGGGTGTGATCCAACAGTGACACCTCTGTGGCTGTTTGTTTTGAGGGACGTTGGGGCAAATGATATAAGCAGCAACACCAGAGATTAAGTTGTCAGACTCAGAATTTATTCTTTCGTGTCACCTCACATTTGACTCCTTGACACCTTATTAACAGGTGTTCACTTTTTATATTTTAACCGTACTCGTCTTCCTCCTCCCACTGCCTGCTCTTTTTTGGCTCCCTCCAAGCGTCCATCCTGTCTCTATATTTATAGCAAGGGACCACTTATCCCTGGGACTGGGTGTGAAGTGCTGGGTGTGTGCAGACGGAGAAGGTGAGGCAGGGTGGGCAGACGCAATGGGATGTGATCAAATATCACAAGGTCCGTGTGCCGCGTTGATCCTTGTCGCTTGTCTGCAGAACGTATTTCTGAGGCCAGGTTTGGCTTTTCAGCAGCTTCTACAGTTTCAAGACATGAGGCCTGTGCATTATAGCCTTTGCAACTGGTGCAGATTCCACCAGAGAAAGTAAAAGGTCCTCTTGACAGGGCTCAGAGGTCAACATGCACAGTCCTAGGTGGCCTTGAAGGAACCTTTCCCTTACATATGGAGGCATTTTTATTTATGTTTTATCCACTGAGGGGCGTCATCTCTGTCTTTCCCCTGAAGCTTTGGCAGCTGTTGCTCTATTTTAGCTCCGGCTGAGGATTCAGTAGCCATAGCCTCAGAGGTAAATACTATCTAACAGTGAACAATTAAATGTTTTGTTTATTTTTAGACCAAACAAACCACTAATTGAAGTACCATGAAAGGTGTTAGCTACATCATGAATGTAGACATACTCTACTACAAAGTCTGCAGAGTGTGTATGTGTGTAGGAGTTTATGTGTGTGTGTGTGACTCATCCTGTGTCACCACATGCCCAGACTTGTCCCCAGTTTGACACTTGAGAACCTCATACACTGATCTGTCTCATATTTTTAAGATGCCACTGTCTGTTGTTTGTGTGATGTATTTCTTCTTCCTCTCCTTACACTCCTTCTGTGTGTGTATGTGTGTGTGGCGTGTGTGTGGCAGGGGGTTGAAAAAAGTGTAAATAAGTGTACACATTTGCATTGTGTGGTTGGGTGGTAGTGTGAGAAAGAACACTTGACCTGTTTCACTGAATGCAATATCTTTTGCTGCCACACTGACCAGCATTGTTAACTCATAGCTCTGATGTGTTTTTAGAGAAGGGGCTTTTTCAGGTAAGTAATTTACTTTCAGTCCTGTATGCACCTTCTCTGAATTTGACATTTGTACAGGTCACAGCAGGCTAATGTAATTAATTACATTAGCAAAGACAACCTTCCCTTTGACCACTCGAGTGAGCCATGGCAGTCAGCAGTTGTACATAATATCAAAACATTGGAACTGATCGATCTAAATGGAATGCAGTTATTATTAATGATATTAGTTACATCTGTGTGCTTCATTCTTGACATGTAATCTGCTGTGGAAAGGTCCACCATCTTCTTCATTTGAAAACCATTACAAATTTTGTCAGTTGTTATCTGATCCAACAAACACTTGCTGAAACATGACTAATTATACAACTTCTCTTTTTATGTTTGTCATTTGTGACCAGCAGCTTTGGTACAAAGCCCTGCAGGCAACAAATAGAAAATGTGAAATAAAATGGAAAACATGAAGCTTGTGTTTCAGGACTTGTTTGTATATATATATATATATATTAACTCCCATCTCTGCCAATCACTGCTGCAAAGATAATAGTAATCATTAAAGAGCCATTGTTCGATATAAAAAGTGTGTTTTACATATGGAAAAAAAGAACATTCAGAGTGAAAAATGAATTATTTGTGACCTAATTTGCGTTGTCACCCACTACTGTTATGCAAATCTTGAGTTCCCTATGATAAACACTTGCTGGTATTGACTTTCCAGCCATTAAACAACTGCAGAGGAGGAGGATGCTACAGAATGATGTCATGTGCCAGCGAAACCTGAAACAGTGCAAAGCAATGTAGAAAGCATGATTGAAATATGTTGTTTATTTTTGAATAACATGCTCATTTGAAGTAGGCTATGGTTTCCTCATCACTAATCACAGATCAGATTTGATGGCCCTGTGAAGTCATTCAAGCAGTTTTATGATCTTCTCGCTACTACTGGTTTCTCCCTTGAACACAACATCCACCCATGCACCCCTATAATGTCACGTTTGAAACGTTTTAGATGTAATTTTTCTTTGGCCTTCCTTGTTTTGTTTCTGTTCAACAACGTCTGGCTGAAATTCATCACTTCTGACAACAAGATGTTGTTCCAGTGAATTCATGTATTCATCTCAGAACCCACAGGTTTCAGTTGAGTCACTCTGTCTCTGCCTCTTCAGATGCAAAGCTAGCCTCTTCAGCATTTTCCTACCACAGTAGAAGAAGCTCAGTGAAACTCATATCAAGCAAATGAAATACATACAAGCAGGTTTGAAAGAAGGATATTGTATTCTGGGAGGTGATGAAAAGTTTTCTTTCCTGACCAGCGATCCCAGTGTGCTGAGACCTGTGGTCCTCTCTAGACCCCGGCTAAACTAGGTGGTGACAGCCACACAGTTGCAAGAGTATTATCACTTTAGCACTGTAGAGAGGGGGGCATTGTCCCCTAAACAGGATGTCCTGGTGTCTGGTCTCATCTCATACATTCTGTCCTTTGTGTGTGTCTCTGTGTGTGGACACCAGGGCAAATCCTTAAAGCAGATGTGACCAGGATTTGAAACAGTGCCATCACCTTTTTCAAATGTTGAACTCTTGCTTCCCTTACCCTGTCAGTGGATTAACTTGTTTTTTCCTTTCCTTATCGTAAATTTCACCCACTTATAGAAAGTGATGGAAAATGTAGTGTAAGTGATGAGTGTGTGTGTGTCTATGTGTGTGTCAGTGTATTTGCACTGCTTGTGGTGGGGAGTTGGAGTTATGAGATGAGCCCTTATCCTTTTTTTCTCCTCTTCTTTATTCTTCCCTCTCCGTCTCTTTTCATGCCCTGGGAAGGTAAACACTCATCCTCTTTGCCCTTGTTTTCTTATGGTAACTGTTGAACAGTGTGTGCTCCACTCGTAGTTTTATTGCTTGGATTGTCATGCAAGAGGCAGGGGAGACAAGTGTCAATAAGTGGATGGGCTCATTCCAAACAAATGCGCCCAGAGAATGGGCAGAGAGAGTCGAGAATGCAGCTGGGTACACACACCCACACCCACACCCACACACACACCAAATGGTCTCTTGATACCAATCTCCCTGAAGGCATCAGTCAAACACTATTCAAACATGATATCTCAATATATGACATCTCAACCATTTCCTTTGAGACAAAATGCTCTAGTAAAATGATTTAAATTATAGTGTAATACGTTTTGTTTTTTTTTACATATTCAACAGCTGAAAGTCTTGAAAACTAGCATCACAGTTATATAATTCACAGTTATCATAATCTGCTAAAGATGCCATGATTCCCCATAAAATGTCCATACCATAAACTGAGACAAGAAGAAAAAGAAATGAAACAGAGAACCCATGCCACAAATAATCCAAAGTCAAAGCCATTAACCACTGAGCTCCCCAGCTGGATGTGTTCAGCCCTCAGGTCCACCATACTATTATCTTACATTACACTTCCTGATAATACTTACTAATAATAAAACAGCACAATTCAATCATTGCATACAACGGCATGCATTGATTTGGGACTCATCTGTCTCTCCACACTCAGTCAATGCACACAGACAGGCTGACAGCTCCTACATGTCAGTGTTCAGAGAGAGAGACAGTCAGGTGTCTGTCGGATTGGGATCTAGTCACCCTAAACCTGATTGGCTTTTCATCTGCAATGAAATCTTTACAATCAGCATTCACACCCAGGTCAAATGACTCTGGAGTTGATGCAGGTATTTATTAGCCCCGGCTTTGATCAGCAGTGATGTAAACACAAAAGCCTTGTGAACAGACACATTTTGCTTCCTGCATCTTTCAGAACACAAACATTGTAAACACAGCTGTAACTTGCCAAATATGGTGCTGTTAAACCAGAAACACCATATCTATACTGTACTCAGGATGAAAGAATGAGCTACTGCCTTGAAATAAGTTTCAAAAATACACATAACCAATCAAAGTGTCTCATACAGAGGCTTGGTCACATACAGGACCAGGAACCCTGGAATGACACACTACAAACCCATTTTACCTGTCCATCAGGAGGCCAGCAGCTCACTCTCTAACCCCTACCACTACCCCTGTGTTCTCTGTATCTGCGTGTGACAACAACGGTCCCTGCTCTTGTGTCTTCTGACGTAAAGTCAGCTGGCATCAACCGGAAGTAAGCTGCCTTTTTATTCATCTTGGTGTAAAAAGGTTATTATACACATTTTTACTTGTTTTGAACCTGTATAACCATGATCTCCCCCTTCTGGCAGGTAGAGTAATTACATAAGCAAACAGAAAGGACATGTCCTACAAGAAAAAAGCAACACCAATGCTAATTCATGTTTGTCCTCCCAATCAGTTGCTCTCTTTTTTATTCTTCATATTAAAGTATGAGTTTCTTTGTTATATGGTGCATCAGAATTTTCCTTGCTTCCTGTATCTCACTTCTTCGCCTTCACTACAGTTGCTCCCTTCTTTGCCTTATGCAAACCAGTCTTTGGTGGGTGACATAAAACACATAACTAAGAGATACAACTCAAATATGCTTTGATTTAATTAATCAGCATTATGTGAGCTTTTTCAGCAAGAGCCTGAATGTAGCTGAAATTCATTTATATGTCTCTGGTATTCAGATGTCTTTGAATATATTTAGACCAATTTTACAGCAACAACAAACGAACTGGACCCTGTTTACTGCTTTTAAGTGTAAATGCTTCAGATATTTCTATTTCTATTGATCTGTTAACAATTTGGTATTGGCAGTATTAAGATCTAGTTGAGCTTTTGATCAGATAGTGCTTTTTATCCACTATCATGTCCGATTCAAGGAGAAAATACTGCTGACTAATGACATGTCAGCTTAAATAACACAATATTTTGAAACACAGTCCATCTGCACTTTCAAACTCCCCCTTCACACACCAGTCACCCCACTGTCTCACTCTTATCTCTGCTGATATAACAAACAGCTTTTTAGTGACACTTCACAATGGGCTGACAGAAGGTAAACAGTGGATCTGCAGCCGTCTTGTGGCTCGGCTTGTGTCTTTCTGTCTGCTGGTGGTGATCGTTCCAGGATGGATTACCCATCCAGTGCAGGCACTCATCTCCAGCCGCACTCTGCTCTCATGCTGAAGAGACTGGGCCTCATGATGAATATATGGAGGACCCATGATAAGATTAACACAGGGCAAACACACACATGGGGCACTGTCTAGTATGTTATTCTCAGTCTTAGCCCATTCATGAAGAATCCCTCCCTCTGTGAATGTCTGGCTCTTACCACCACTGTCCCCTCATGACTCCCTGTCTCTTTAATTTGGGACATTTATATATGATGCTGCATTTGTTCTTATAGTTCCTACAACTGACTACTGAAGCTGGTACACACAAATAAGAAAAAAACACATTTTCCCACCACCTATGTCTAATCTTGTCAGTTTCAGTTTTAGTTTCCCAGAACATATTTGTCTGTGACTTTTCAACCTCCACTCTAGAAGAGAATGCAGTATATGATAAGTATCATGTTTTTTGTATTTGTGCTAGTGTCAATGGGATGGACACCACAAAAAACTGATCCATCTTACTTTAGACCATATTCTGGCCACATGCACACTGACTTTGTGAATGCTATTGTTGCTTCTCTTCAGCTATTGTTGTGTGTGTGTGTAGCTGTCACAAGTGACTGAGTGCAAGTATTAAAACAGTTAGTAGAGAATATTTCAAAAGTA
The DNA here is from genome assembly GCA_900303245.1 of Selene dorsalis. NCBI lineage: Eukaryota > Metazoa > Chordata > Actinopteri > Carangiformes > Carangidae > Selene > Selene dorsalis. Next base: position 7,007 of record OMNW01031310.1, read on the forward strand.
CCAACTGTTAAAAGTTTAGCTGGTTTGGCTGGTCATTTGGTGGCAGCAAAAAATGACTATTAGATACTAGATATATATGTACTCACCTCATCAAACAGTACATTGTACAAGTATTAGACAGGTTCAATTGTCTTCATGTAAAATTTAACTTTCTCCACGGTGGCAGGCGTTCCAGAGACAAAAATCAGGGCAAATAAACTGAATGAATGAATCTGCATTGATCTCAGTGGGTTTTCTTTCTGATAACATTGGATGAAACTACTTTTGAAAGTAATACTTGAAGTCATAGAATCTATCTTACATCTAGTCAGAAGAAGTGATGAATCATTTTCTATTCATCAGTCTATTTCCAAGTGATTCTAACCACTCTAAGGTGTGGGAATTGTCTGAGGTTGATATGAGTGTTTTTGCATTTGCGTCTGTGTGCGTGTGTTTGTGTGAGAGACGCCCGGCCACCCCCTGCAGTGTCACCCTGCGCTGACTGACAGCACCAGTGCGCCTGTACAATGGTTGATCTTTGCTCTGTGTCTGACTGTATAAACACAGAGTGGGATGGCTCCCTCATGCAGAACTCCTGTATTGATCACTTTGGTGAGATCCCACAGCCACATTCATTGTCCTCTGCTCCTTTCTCGCCTGCCAATCAATAGCTCTTTGTGTTGGTTTTTACCCATTGACAAATCACTCTGCCCCATCGCCTTTGTTAAGCTGTCAATCAAGCGGAAGGTATTGCCTTATTTGATCCTCATTCACTCGTGAGTGTTACATTCCAAGTGAATGTATTAAACCCCACTCTTTTTTTAAAATCTAAAACTACACAAATTGAAGTAATCCATTGTTTCTGATACAGTTTTATGAATAATACGTATTGTTGTTTATAGTTTAAAACTGGCATTCCTCATGTACTGCCCTACAAGAGCCAAAAATTCCTTCAGCAAAGGTGCAAATTAACAGCTTGTATTATTAACTTCATTCTTAAGGTTTGACAATGCCAGGGCCCATCAAGCTGTCAGCAGATAAAAGTCTTGTGAGTCATTAAACCCCATTGTCTACATGAGGAATCTCTGTAACTGAGAATATGACCCGAGTTCCCACACAGTGATGATGATGAAGTTGGCCAGGCACAAGGAGATCTGATCTCCAGCTTCTGTGAACTCACATTGGCACAAAGGTGTGTATTGATATGTCAGTATGATTAACCTGTTATCATCAGAATACTGTTAGGAAACTTTCTAAGAAGCCACCGAAGACTCATTCTTTTCTTCACACTTTTTTTTCTGATAAATTATAGATTCACACTTTTAATTTGAAGACACACACAAAAACATTTGCAACAGATGTCAGTCACCAAGACTTTCCAGCATTTCAAAATAATCAGAACAAATGTCAATCACATTTTAGTTTTGCTCATTGATGATTAGCCTTCTGTTCTAGCAAAGCAAACCTCCTAGAGAGTGCATTTGTACCAGTGCAAGTACAGTTGATTGTTTCCTGCATTATGTCACCAGTTTTTTTCTCTCAAAGAAAAGAAGCGCTACATTGATTTACCAAACCTGTTCCCTTTTTAATTAGGTTTATATACAACAAATTTGCAACAGCTACTAAACATTTTATCTTGATGATGTCAGGATCTGTCAGAATGACTCCCCTGTCAGTCATGTTTTCCAGGGCGTGACTTCCTGCTGACTCCTCCTGCCTGCAGCCTGTCACTGATCTGTCACACCTGTATCCAATCTGGTTAATTGCCTCATCACTGCAGCATTTAAACCCCAGCTCTCAGAGTCTCAGTGAACTTTACTGGAACCTGGCCTTGACACGTGCCCCGTGGTTCACTATCGGCCACTGTGCCTGCCAACTCTCACTCCTGGTTGATCCCTGCATCACCGATAAAGTTTTCTGTTTCAACTCAGACACAAAGACAGGGGTCTTTGTGTTTGAGTCCTGCACTTTGAGTCCAGTTAAAGTTTTAGATGGTGGAGGATTATAATATAGTTATGTTTTAATATATATATTTAACTCCATTATATTTCAATATATGATATAAAAGTCACAGCACAGGAATAAACACATTACCACTTGATTTTGGGGGTTGTTTGTCAGTATAAAAAACCTTAAACCACACCCTAACCCTACATTTTATATTTGAATTGAAAAGTTATTCTGGTTGACGTGTAAAGTGGCTGAGATATTCAACTCCATCAGCACATGCTCTCTGCCATAGGTGCTCAAGCGAGAGTTTTCATTTGCTTGTGACTGAGTTTGCCTGATAAAATGAACATGGAGAAGGCGATGTGTGAATGAACCACCTGCTGAATATCTTAGTCTCTGCTCTCATAAGCTGTTGTTTGATTATTACAGTAGCAACAAGAACCAATCCCCCACTGCCACTGACTTTCTAATGCCTTTACCATCCAGATGTGAAGGCAGATGTGTGCAACTGTGAATGCAAGTTGGTTTCCCCGTATATGCTCATCCCACGGTACAGCCCATTCTTTCACAAATGGCCTGTTGCCATGATTCAGCGGTGGCGGTCAGAGGTTTCCACTCCTAGACACAACACTCTGTCCGGGAAAAACAACTCTCTGATGCTTCAGTCTTCCTATATCGTCTGGGATGAATCCGAGTCGGGAGAGGCTTATTGTTTGGATGTCTTTGTAGTGCAGGTCCATTGCTGTGGAATGTGGGGATTTCCTCCCTTGCGGGTATTTTTAGATCTCTGTGTGAATTCAAGGGAGCTCTGCATAATGCTGTGCAGTGTGAGGTCTGAGGGTGGGGTCTGTGCACTCGTGCACATGTGTGGGAATCTGTGTGTCTGCTCATATGATCACAGAAAGGATGTTTGTGTTGGGAACTGTGCAGCGTATTTTTGTCCATAATCAATTCTTAAAAAAAAAAGAAAAAAAAAAAGGAGACCCAGGATAATCAAGACAAATGCCCTGCTGAAACAAGAACAAGGCATAACGCTTACAGCTTTGTTGATTGAGACAGGTGCTCAGTCTTTATTTCACCCTAAAATTTCATGGTGTATTTACCCACTGTTTCCGGTTTGACAGTTCCTGATTGGACTACAGACTGTCACTTGAAGACAAGTCTGCTCTGGACACTGCTTGTTCGCTGAACTGTTTCAGAGGGGCTTCACCGGGTCACCTGGGGGTCTCTGACCTCCCAGGATAATGTTCTCCTCTAGGTCCCCCTCTTTGACAGTGGTCAATGGAGGCGTCCATGCAGGGGACAGCCAGGCGGATGGCTGGGGTGAAATCAGGGAATAGACAGGTCATATCCAGAAGGACCTGTCACCTCCAAATCAAACCAAGTGAGATCTCCTTCCGGGTCTCCCTCACACCCTGTCACCTTTGCTGACATCAAGTGACACTTTGACTTGACCTGTCTTCTGCAGTACACATTTGGTTGTAGGAAGCTGTGTATGTGTGTGTGTGTGTGTGTGTAGGCATGTGCGTGCATGCATGCATGCCCAACATCAGATTTTCTGCTAATTCACTGAAGCGAGTATAGTAACACTGAAGGTCGGGTTAAACACAGTTACATCAGAAATCAAAGCTGTTTATTGCTGTTCCAACTAATCAAACTTCAAATGTTCAAATGGAGTGACAGAGACAGTGACAGAGAGCTAGAGAGCCAAGTTTCATTCTTGGCCACTATCCTACCTCAGGTGAAGCTGAAGTGGATGGAACACGAATGGTTGGTGAACAATGTGGTAATTCATCTAATAGTTGTCACTAACCTTCACAAAACATTAACATACAGCAGATCACTAAGGTCTGAGCGTTAGCCCCGTGGCACTAATTAAGCAATTAATAAACCTATATATGAGGGTGTAGAGGTGTAAAATTCTTCACTGAGAAAGCAATCTGGCAGAGAAGACAAAAACCTTCCTCTTGTTTCACCCACCCAGTTGTAACCGCCGTCCTATTCTTTGATGTAGCTGTAGCATTTATTTCACCTCGTTGTAGTTTCCATCATCAGAGATTTGTCAGGTGTCCAAAAACAGCAAGGAGGGATAAACAAAGAGAGTGACTTTAACTGTATGTGCCGATTGATTGACATGATGTCGTCACTCACACACCTCAGTAACAAAAGCCCTCTGTGTTTCTTCACAGCCGTTAGAGTGACATTATATAAAAGCATCAGTCTTGCAGTGGTGCCTTGAAAGCTAGAGCAAATTTAAAAAGAGCAAACAAACACCAGGTGTATGCATATGTAAGGAATAAGAACATATATAGACGTGTGAATCCCAAATCATTTTGTAACTTTCAAGATGGACAGTTCACAAATTTTGACATCACTAGTAGGAACAGAAATGTGTTTACATTGTTTGTCAAAAGATACTTTTAACTACCAGTTTTGCAAATTAAATGTAAAATCCCTGATTGAGCAGATGTTAAAATGTCTTGTGTAGCTAAATAAGTCTGACAACAACAGAAATAGAAAGCGTCACACATATAAAGTGTTTCGGGTCAGTAGATGTTGAAACTACCAACATATGCTTCCTTCTATTATGTCCTTAAGTTAATGCTTTTTGCCTCCATCTCTTCCCTTTCTCCTTAAACAAAAAGAGAGGCCTTTAATGCCCGTATTAATGTAGAAGCAGGTGGTAAAGAAGCCTTTGTTAATCACTTAATGATGAATTCCCCCCACTTTACATGGTGGCTTTTTCACCAGCCGTTTACTCCTTGTGCATGGGCTGTGGAAACTTTATAAAAAGTTTATCTTACCATGAAATGAGTAGGCACAGATAAATGGCTAACGTGGGGTTTTGTCCATCAATGCAGTCAGCCTATTGGGGGTCCACCGACTGGGCAGGTTTGGACCATATGTCATCATTCCAATCCTTTGTGTGGGTGTGTCTCTGTGGCAACCGCATCAGCTGTGGCCATTGTGTGTCGGGATTCAATGGCCCATATATTCATTGCAGGGCTAGTGTGGGCACCGCAACAGAAACAAATTGATACATACAAGGCCCAGCCCCATTTGGCTCACATGACACATTTCAAATGAACAAAAAAAGGACATTTTAGTCTGTTGAAAATCTTGAGAAAAGCTTGGTCGCCATAGTGATTGCGCAGTAAAAGCAGCCATGGACCATTAAACTCCAATCAGATGTAAATTTGGGCTGCCCCCAGGCCCACGAATGGAAAGCCCCCTTCGTGCAGCAGACACAAATTAAACAGTTTGTTTGCCAATTCACATGTCATTTTAATGGGTTTTTATTCGTTTGCCCTTTGTTTAAATGAAGAGAATTACAAATCGTCATTGATTTATAATACTGGACCACTTCAACTGCCTGCATCATTACTCCCTCCAACTCAGATGGTTGAAGGAGATAAACAACATTTTAAAAACCTTTGATATCTTCAAGAGGAGATAACAAGAAATTTTATCTGTGGTGATTTTAAGAATAACATTTTCACAGGATGTAATCAAATTACAGTAAAAGTACCATCATGCACGTTGTCTTTCAGATTCGTTTTTGCTTAAAATTGAGCAATTAAATAATACTATAATCCCATTCTAATGCCAACATTATTATCTAACAGATGAGTTGTATAATGCAGTGATGTAATAATAGCTAACCATCTACATGTTTCTGCCTTAAAACAAAGATGCACAAGTCTTTATTGCATGCGGATGACACAACAGGTGCCAGTCGAAGGTTGTCGTTCACGTTTCCTGTTCAAGTTACATGCTCTGCTCAGTTTGGTCATACTGAAACTGGTTCTTTTTCAACTACTGTAAACATCGCATGGGTGAGAGCTTCATGTGAGACTGTACTGTTTTTTTTTCTCTCCATAAAAATGCCCTGTAACACAGGAAACAAGGTTTATGGAAAACAAGGAGCCAATGGGTGACACTGTCTCCAGGACAGGAAGCAATGTGCCCTTGTGATTGGGTAGAGAAAATATTTTGCTTGACTTGATGGCTGGAGATTTGCTCGTCGAGCCATTCGGTTTTGTTCACAGTCTCGTGCAGTGTCTGATGTTATTGTTATAATCAGGATTATTATGTTTCACTCTGCCTGGCGTCTCTCAAAATAAAGGCAACAAACAGGGAAAATGGCCGGAGGATAAGTGTCCAGAATGAACACTGATCTCTATGCAACTTGTTGACAGCAAAACACCAGACCACACTTAGTTTTTTAGACTAGCAACCAGTCCTGTAATTATAATAAAACATATAACCATAAGACACAGAACAAAATCTATAATTATAACTTATATCAACAGGCGATAGTAATTAACGATAAACTACTTATTGCAGTTAGTGGTGTATAAAAACAGGTGTTGCAGCGATGCAGAGAAAGAACAAAACAACGCCTGCTGCTGATGTTAATGAGCGATGAGTGTGTCCTCCTGTCGTTGGGTTTGTCCTCAGGAGGCTGCAGCCGGTCTTGTTTCATACAGTAAACGTGCCCTGTTGTGACAACAGTGGACAGGCACTGCGCAGCGTGGGCTTCCACTGGCTCTGGACCAAGCTGACCTGGGACCTGACATTACCAGTATAGCTGCAGCCTCCCCATTGCTTGCCCTTTGTTGCACAGCGCAGCTAACGATGCCCTGTCTATGTGCTGTGGTGTCTTCCATGCAGGGCAGGGGGAATGCTAATTTGACAGAGGGATGATTAACTACAGCAGCCACAGTAGCAAACCTCATTTTCCCACCTCCCAGAGAGATTTGACTGCTCTATTAACAAGTTATCTTCTGTCTCAAGGGGATATTTACATGGCACCACAACTCTACACTTTGTCATAAACTCCACTAGGACCACCTTGTGTGAATATGATTTAGTCTCCTTTTTTCCTTTCCTTCAAATCTATATCTTCTTCTCATCAAAAAAAAAAGTTCCCTCATGATTTTCCCTTCAAAATTACAGTCTAATCCCATGGAAATCAAATGAACTGGCGAGACTTCACCAGAATAAGAGAGGCCATCAGGCCGTGAGAGAGGCAAAAAGAAGGACTGAAAAGGAGGCTGGATGGTGTTCTGTCTGCTTGTCTGGTGTCCACACAGAGCTGCATCTTGTCCACTGGTGGCTGTGGAGGATTCATTAAGCTCCACATTCACTTTCCCTGCACGAGTGACAGGTCCCTAGAGCCAGTGTCATCCCTCTCTCTAAAGCACCGCAGATCACTCCACTCCTCTCTCGCCCATCTGGCTGCCTGAATCTAACAAGGGGTGTCCTCCAGTTATAAGAGGGTATAGAGAGAGGGAGAAAAAGTTAAAGACTCGAAGATCCCATCAGATTCTCCGTGGTCTGTGGGCTCCAATTATTCAGAGCTTATCTTTTCAGCTTGGCTGATCTCCAAATGAATAAAGTGCGGGCCGTATTACTGCCAGCCGGGTGCACTTCTAAAGAGGCTGAGGGAGGATCAGGTCTGTGGGTTATGGTGTCAATCTGGCCCTGACCCCTGGGGTTAGGGAGGTGACGTTATGTAGTGACAGCGCCTAGGCATCCCCTTGTAGCACCTCCATTTTCAACCCATCTGGGTAAATGGAAAAGGGCAATCACATTAGAGGAGGTTTCTTTCCATTTTAAAGCCTAAAAAGAGAGAGAGAGAGAGAAAAATCACAAAGTGTCTGACTCTTGACTTTAAAGTCAGCCCCAATACTGTGGCTAGAAAAGGTCGAAGTCAGAGGGTTAAGCTGGCACCGTGAGTTCTGCCACTGGTGTCAAGAGCTGCTTCAAATGGTTTTATTTAGCAGCACAACAGATGGTTGGTACACACCATTTCACCATAAATACACAGTAAATAAAATGAACAAATAAATGATAATGGGAAAACTTAACCTGTTTACAAACTTAAATACAGAACCCAAACCAGTTAATTCATTGTTGTTGTTGTTGTTTTTAAGTTCATCCTGATTTGTTTCGTTCATGACATATAATAATAGAGAAACATCTACAACTGATACAGGAACAGTTACAGTTATGATCTTTCAATTTCTCCTGATTTGATTGAAAGAAAATATAAACTTAAATCAGGAAAATGCATTAAGATGCTGTGTCTAAATTTAAAGCACACAGCATATCTTTCCGGATATTTGGCTAATAATCACCATTAGTTTTCCACTGTCCCCAGAAATGCACACTCAACATAAAACTGTTTCACACCCATGGTTTCACCACCTCGCCCCTCGGGGTTAAGTGAAGTGCCATCTGTAGACAAGTCCCACTCTGCACTTGGCACTGGGCAGGGGCACAATGGGAGACTGGTGGTATTTCGTTTATGCGTCGGCCCTTCCATCTCTGAGAATCTCCAACTCTCAGATCCACCGACAAGTGTTGCCGATGCCTCTCTTTTCTTCTGCCTTCATGGAGATAGCGGGGAAATTCTCATGCCACCACACAATGCCTAAACAAGCGGGTATGTCTAATTCAATTAAGTCCACAAGGCTGTGCCAAGTGGGCCCTGGTCCAGTGTGACAGGGATAATGAGCAGGCAGAGAGGGGGTGGAAGGGGGGCTGGAGAGGGAGCCTTGCGCTCATTCAGATGTTCATACTTCATTCTTTTATGTCCTACTCTGGGATGAGCTTGATGAGGGATATTGAGAGATTGGGAATTGTAAGAAGTATGACCTCTGAATTCTTAAAATTCATTATTTAGGACAATTTTAAACAAAAGGTCTGTGGGAGAAGGAAACGTGTAACTCCAAGTAGAGCTAAACAAAATAGTCCCTTAGCCCTTCATCCCCCTTTTTGTCACGTTCAAGGATAAAATGTATCAATGTTCTTTCATGTGTGCGTTTTGCACCTCAAGAAAAAAGACGGTTTCAATCTTTTCAGAAAATTCCAAAACCTCAAATGTTTAATATTCAACCAACAAAGTCTCTCTGGTGGGCGTAACAATTATGACTCCACAAGCAAAGGAGGAAGTCAACAAAATCTTGGACTAATCAACACAGAAGACAGGTGGTAACCATTATTATTATTATCTAAGACAGTGATTATTACTTTAATCACAATGACCACACTTATAACCTTAACAAAGCGGAGTAATTCTTCTCAAACCATGTTCTCATTCTAAGTTTGTGCCTAAACCTAAAATCAGAAAATGTCTGTTTGTGATATGAAGTGGTGGTAATATATTACTGTGCTGCAATAATACATTCTATGGAATTTCTTTCAAATGGAAATTATTTATAAAGCTCACTGTCTATGAAAAGTGAAATCTTTGTGACATCCACTTATCCAGTGTCGGAAAGGAAAGTTGCTAAATAGCGTAGCAGTCATGGTTGACAAGAATTTAGACATTGTTTATTTAAAAAAAACCCTGCTTTTCTGCATTTTCAACACTTATGACTTCAGCTGGGAAGTATCTCAGACCTGAGAGGCCTTTAGTTTCACTGAAGTTCCCAAAGGACTCCTGCTGCTTCTGCAGGACCCTTGTCCTACTCGGGCACAAAAAAAGCCCCTTAAACGTTTGACTTTCTCACAGAAACAGCTTGCTAAATGGTATTTCTGTAATGGACTCCTGCTAGGGTTCATATGCGTTGTATAGCCACGTTGCACAAAGTTGAGTCAACATGATTACCATGAGAATACACCCAAAGAAAGGCCCAAAAAAGGTTTTTTTGAATAAAAATCTGAAACTATAGAATTCTTTGTTTTCCCAGGAAAAAAAAAGATGAAAATCAAAGACATCGATGGTCATTTTTTTTCTATCGGAAAAGTGCTGCCGAATGAATGTCTTATTTACATGCCAAAGGGAATGGCCCTGGTTTTAAAAGGACGGGAAAGCAGGGGCCTCTATTATGGTGGTGCTGGTCGCAGAGGCAGTGGCTACTCTGGCAGCCTCCCTGCCAGGCAGCGGTTAACAAGGCCTTGGCTGAATTAAAGAATGGCAACGAGTTTTTAATTGGTGACACATTATATTTATCAAGCTGACAGCAGAGTGACTGCACTGCAGCCTTTCTTGTTTTGTCCTTGTGTGTGCATTACTTCCCCCTAGGTGCCCCTGCATGATACCCCCTGTCTGTCAGGGTCCCTCACGTGTGAAGAAAGAAGAAAAACATAATAATCGAGCATCAAGTTGAATGATAACACTGAATTATTCATTAGGGTCCCTTAAAGTGCTGGATAAATCAGCCTCCCCTCTTCCCCCTCCTCTTCTTTTTTTAACAAAGCTTCTCTTTGTCACTCAGTCCAATCTCACCAGTTTAAGGCTCAGCATAAAGACAAATGCTTTTCAGCCCTTTTTATCCATCTTGACAGAAGTTATTCTCCAGGGCCGGAAAAGTTATTAACAAGTGTTTAATATTTGGATGGGAGTGTTTGGTCACCTCTTCTATACATGGCATTTATGTGAGGCCTCCCATACACCGAGAAGCTTGTGACTTAACACTTAATAATGGCACTCAATGTTGCTAATGTGACCATATGTCATGAATATATTTGAATTTCAATAAAGGTCCATCATTTGACTTTTATTATCAGGTTCAATATACTCAAAAACTGTTCATCACCTCACTAACTACTGGTGGCTCAACATTTAAACGAGTGCATGTATATAAAGTCCTAACTTTGAGGACTACAGGCTTAATTAGTTTCAGTATTGTTGTAGCATAATTACAAATCCATATACGCAACAGTCTGTCATGCTGAATGTCTCTTAAATGACAGATTTAGGTTAGAACCAACTGTCACATGCGCAACAGGAGCACCTGAATCACCTATGTGGAATTCAAGTTGTCAAATTAAGTGTAATTTGTTAGGGTTAGTCTTGGGAAATTACACTTGACGTGAATGTAAAAAGACAACACAACAGTTGCAGAGCACATGCAGGCATCAAGGTAAGAACATGTTAAGTATATGGGTGTATGAAAACATGAGTATCAAGCACATATGGGGATAAAGGTAAGCCATCTTAAATTCTAAGATGGCTTACCTTAATAAATCTAAATTTACTCATGCAATCAAGTCTTGTGCATCTTTGTTTTAAATGGCAATGATCTGATAGTCAGGCAGTTTGTTTTAATTTCAGTTACGGGACCTGCTTCATAATTTAAAACAATAGTACTGTATCTATCACAGCTCAGGAAATGATTCAGAAAATATCTCTTGAACTTGGAAATATTAGGCACATTTCCAAATGGATAACATAAACATAATGCAGCACATGGTTTCTCCTCTGTTTAATTTAAGCACTACTTGTTTTCAAGTAACAGCAGGTCCCAAACAGATTTAGAAGAAATCCTTTGTTGTCTTTAGGGCGTTACTAAAGTGAAGGGGGGTAAGCAGTAGAGGTCCTGGTGATGCTGTTCAGTGTGGTGGTGAAAGAAAGGGAGTGAGCGAAAGAGGCCTAATGAAATATTTAAGATTTAGGCTAAAAAGAAACTCTGAAAAACTTTGCAACAAAGGGGTCTGCCGAGGGCCTCCATTGTCCCGGGACCTGGCGGAAGCAGGGGCCAAGCTGCTACAGATGTGAGGAGGGCCCATATTGAGCCGGGATGTGTAGGCCCTGCTCACAGCTGTGTCGCCGCACTCCCGCCCCAGCCACCAGCCCCCTGCCTTTGTGAGCCTTTGTGAGGACCACAGAGCGCCGATTTTACACCGAGCTGATTGCACAGCAACGGCTTTGTGTCACCAACAAGACGGCCCCGCCCATTCCTGACCGTCGGCGCTCAAGTCCCTCTGCATCACAGACACACACATTCATCCAAATCCCATCAGCCCACACTGAAATTCAGCTTCACAGCTTTTTATTATTTAAGGATGACAAGGTGATGAATCCCCGTTCAGTGGGCTGATATGAACTGTGGTGGTTGGTTGTGTGAGTGGGGGACACCCCTCATCCCCACTCCTCAAACAGGATCCTGCCTATTTAGCACCTAACTGCTTTTGATTAATGAACAGCCCATTCTAGGCAACATATGCCACTTTCAGGGCCCAATAAGGAAACCACATTTGCTGATGTTTTTGAGTAATGATGTCAGAAGGTCACGACAAGCAGTTCAGACACAGAATGAGTGAAACGAAGGAAAAAATTCAGCTCTTCCATTTGTAAAAGAGCAGTCAATCCTGCACCCAGTGGGGAGTAAATGTGTTTAAGTTACTGACTGTCTGTTTAAGGGGAAAGAGATGACAATGGGCCTAAATAAGCCAGTTTTACTAAGCAAACGTTCAAAATTTAGTCCTTTTTAGTTTGGACCATTGAGATTGTTATTCCTTTTGGTATAAAGACAAAAATTGCTTCTCTTTACACAATTTCTAATGTTGAATCTCCACACACTTATATGCATCTGGCCCCTGGTCTTTTATTGCACTAATCTGCTGCATATAAATGCTTTGCCTCAGAGATGAGTTGACCCCTCAAATTAGAGTGAAACCTGAATACTCGGCCATTCCCTTTACATCCCATGGTGTCGCTCTGAGCTGTGAACCTGAGCACAAAAAAGGTTGCAGCAGCTTAACACCAACCTTAACACATGGCTCACTCCATCCAGGCTCATAAAGTCTTCTAAATGTAACTAATGTGATGGGCAATATCACCATGCCCTACAGACTGCCTGGGTCATGGGCTTAGAATAATACAAATCACTTCCAACAAATCAAGAAGCATCAAGTCTAGATCCTAAAAGGGCAAATATTGTGATTGTTATTTCAGTGGCTTTAACTCTGTATAGATATGTAAATAGAAAATATTGCTCTATTAACATCTTATAATACAGCCTGCAATTTATTTTTCTGTTATATGAGTCATGTAACAATAAAACATTTACAAACGCCCACTGTTTTATTCATTACCCAGATATTTTCTATGCCCTTCAATAATAAGTTCAAAGTTTAAAATAATTGTTTAAATTATCTTGTTTTCTTCTACCGAACTTACTTATCTTGTGATACATTTTAATTATAATATCACAAGATAATATACTATAAATAATAAGCTGGATTTCAATGTTACCAAAACTCACATGCACCTTAGGTTACTTGGAATCTCTAACCTCTCCATAGGTGTGAATGTGAGTGTGTTGTTGTTTTATCTCTATGTGTGTCTGACCCTTTACACAGAATGAGGCCATTGGAAAAATTTGCAGCTATTCACTGTGTTTCGTACCAGGTAAAATATGTTGCACTACCAAGAGGAGGATGCATAGGAGTGAAGCCATGACATCACTGATGCTGGAAAAGTTTTACCTCTAATGATCCTCTTATATTGTGTCTGCTGGGATCAGACGTGCCAGAGTTATGGCTAACAGTACAGACTCACTCCACTGGGATGCTTAATAGCTCCTAATAGATCTGAGGCTGGTGAAGCGAGTCTGGCAGCACAAAGTGCTTGATACAAACCAGACGCACCGCTAGCTAACCTGTTAGCCTCCCCTTTTCTTAAGCAGGGGTTTGTTAGCTGCACTTTCCTGGGAGCTTGTTTCTCTGTTCTCCACAAAGACCTGTCACGTTTAATGGTCTGTTGGCTGAGTGGGCTGCTGTAGCCCTAACTAGAAGAAAGCCCCACGGAGAAAGGCTCATGGTCAGCTAATGCAGATTAATATTCTTTAAAAAGGTTTTGGGGACAATTAAGAGACTGTTTCCCATGGTTCTCCCCCCAGCGGTGCACGACTGCTTGTGCAGCAACTCGTCTGTTTGATGGACTCTGAATGCATCTTATTGATGGGGGTCAGAGATTAGAAGCAGCCGTGCGAGGGGAAGAGAGTGAAAGGAGGGTCCCACATGGTGGTCTCAATGTGGCACACACACAAACACACACACACACTCTAACAGCTCTTCCACTTGTCTGTCTGTGAATGGTATTTATCTCAGTTGAATGAATGATTGAGTGTTGCAAGTCCTCTCACAGAGATGTCACACATCAGATCTATTTTTCTATTTTTTACTCTTCTCATTTTGGTTGCATCTTCCATGCTCTCTTTTGATAAAAGTTGACGATACTAGTCACCACTGGTGTCCCCTTAAAAAAAAAGTCGGCCACCTGATACATGTATGTCACACTGTTTCTTCACCCTTGTCTACACATGTCCTCTCAGTCGTCTTGCTGGCGCAGTAGCCTACTGCTCTGGCATGCGGCCACTGTGCAGATGCCACATGTGTGAATGTGCCAGGTCATGACCCTGCCAGCAGATGCATGAAACCAGACTGACGCTTTACCACACAGTGCAAAGAAACCACACATTTCTGACTGTAAGCAAACGATGGATGGAAAGGAGACAACGTACCCTCCTGTACCCATGACCTTTTTTGGACACGGATTTTGCCGAATTTCATGAGCACTGCAGTTCAGGTTGAAACTGGCAGAGTATGGCTGAACCATGAACTAGAAATCAAAAAAATGCAAATAAAAGTTGGTGCCTACTTTCAGTGCTGCACAAGTTACTGCATCAGGGAAGTGGTCTGAGTCACGTGAGAGCAACACTTTCCTGTCAGCTCTTTTTGCACCCATGTTGTCGTTGGCAAAGTTTGCGCACATGACACACAAGTAGAGGAAATTTAAGCTTTACTTACTTACTTACTTACTTACTTACTTACCCTAACCCTAACAATTACATGTTTTTTGGTTGTTTGTTTTTATCCCTGATGCAAAATTGTATGTTTATCTTACAGTGCTGTGTGGAGCTTTCGGATGCGCTCTATAGGATAGTCCACTTTCAGCAGTGCAGTGGCAATTAGAGGAGTGTTTTGGGTCAAGGAGAGAGCAAGGGTTTTTTGTTTGCCTCCATCTCATGATTGAATGACCATGTATAGGACCATGAAAGAAAAGAAGCCAATTAAGGGTGGGGTGGTTTGATTTTTTTGTCCCATGTTGTAATTAGGCCCAGGCTCCAAAAACCCTCCTCAAGTACCTTTTGGGTTGTTTTGTTGTCAGGCCATATCATTAGGACCAAAATGATCCGCCCAGGTGCTCACTGCCTGAATATGTTGAAAGATTATGTAAAGAAAAACTGCTTTCCACAAGCCTTGTAACACACTCTGTGGCTCATACACAGTCACACGAGTGGGGGTCCTTAAATTCTGCCAATCAAGCTGGTTCCAACAATGAGAAACATGTTTCACATTCGGGTGATTGGTGATGATAAATGGATCTCTAATATGTGTGATGTACATTCCTACTGAGACTCCTTACAGAGTCCATTCTTGAAAAGACAGCCTAAAAACGAGAGTAATTATTTTTGTCCCTTAGACATTTCAAAGGCACTTCAGAGTTTCCGTTACTTTGAAGATCCATAGCCAGGAAGTGATTGCTGTGGCTCTACATGTCTAGTTTCATTCATGACCACAGACAGTCAACAGTAAAGACTTTTCTTTTCCATCTCATGTTTGTAAAGTTAACATTTTTCCACTGACAGTTCATGCATATTAAATCTTAGCAATTCTGCTATTGAACTGATCAACTGAGTGATGGACTTACTGCAGTGTGACTATAGACTGCGGATGATAACTGATAGTGTTTTTGGCATTGTGCTCTGATATAAAATC
The DNA here is from genome assembly GCA_900303245.1 of Selene dorsalis. Taxonomy (NCBI): domain Eukaryota; kingdom Metazoa; phylum Chordata; class Actinopteri; order Carangiformes; family Carangidae; genus Selene; species Selene dorsalis. The sequence continues at coordinate 22,454 of OMNW01031310.1, forward strand.
CCAGCTGTGCTAAACAATTAGGCAAAACAGGAACCATTGGTATGCATATCTCACCAATTAATCAGATAGCATGACCCTATAAACTCCCCACCCTGGGACACACACACACACACACGCTGACTCACTCCCTGGGAAACCGAAAGTTCGGCAGCTGCTGTCAGAGTGGGTG
>OMNW01031311.1:0-15359 GCA_900303245.1 Selene dorsalis
GGTCAGGTGCATTAGAGCCACATTTTGATAAAAGGTCCAAGGCAGGAGCCTGTTTACCAGGTGCCCTGCACACTGGGCCGATTCACGGGGTCACACAGGAATAGTGCAGTGATGGATGGAGTCAACAAGCCCAACAAAATAAAAACAACCTGTGAAGCCCTGCCATGTGTACGTCAGCCGCCCTGATGTTTACGAATCTTAACTCAGAACAATCTGTTCAAAATGTGTTTAGACACTCACAGGCTGAAGCATTCCCATCGTTTATTAAAACTGTACCCTGGGGGTAGTTCTGCAGGTCACTGGGGTGGATGGAGAGATGTTAAAGAAGCTTCATTTAAAAAATATATAGTTATAAATAGAGTGAAAACTTGTTAGACAGAAATAGTCAGATGTACATGATCCACAAATAGTTCCAATTATTAAAAGTAATGAATAGACAATTAAAATATTTCAAAGTAATGGTCCAAATCTTAAACTTAAAATGATTAAAAGTTATAAATAAACAGTTAAAATAGGTAGCTGAACTGGGTAAGGGTTTACATAACAAAAAGCGGTGGGTAAACTAAGAATTAACTGATTTAACAGTCAAGATGAATGGATAAATAAAGGATAAAACGGCTGAACGATAAAGTTTCTGCTCTTTGCTGTGGTGTCACAATGTCATGTGACATAAAACTGTCGGGTGCATCAGACAGAAACCGTGGGAACCGCTGGGCTGACATACATTATAAATAAAATAGATCTGTTTCTTTTAGGGATTGCAGAATAAAGTCCAGGCTACTGTTCACACAATGATCACATCACGACCTTCCTCCTTGAATTACAAAGATGGGATATTGAAACTGATCCTATAGGGGAGTGGGGGGGTCGCATTCCAAGGATCATGACCTTTGACCTTTATCTAGGCTCTCTGACCAGGGGGGGAAGAGGTTCCAGATGACCCCAGAGTTTGAGTTGAAACTGTGAAGCAGAGGTCGTGGAAATAAGATGTGGGGGAAGGAAATTTGATGGCTATAAAAAAAAAAAAAAAAAAATTAAAAAAAAAGGAGGTGGTTCTGATCAAGGCCTTTTGGGGGCGGCGGCAGCACAACAGAACAAGAGAGAAAGAATATGCAACGAAAGTTTAAAAAAAAAAAGATTGATGATGTTATGTAAGTTTGGGAAAACAGCTGCCTGTGGCTTCTGGCTTCTGGATTCAGCGATACGCAAACACAATGCATTGGAAAAAGACTGAGGTTGCTGTTGTTTATTGGGAGTCGTCCCCTTCGCTATGTGGTGCATTTAAGAATGATATATCAAACTAGCTGTTTCATCATTGAGGTAAAGTGCACAACCCATAAAGCATCTGTTGTCGCATGAGACACAAACTCAGAGAGGAGAAATGCACAAACACACAAATGTCAAGACTAGAAGTTGGTATATTTGACCACTTCTTAATTTAGCTCACTGTGGGACAAGAATGCATGCAAACAAGCAAACACAAGGGTGTGATTATACCGAAATTTCAACTCCACCGGGTCCAGCTAATCGGCAAACCCATGAACATTAGTTTGATGTTTAAAAAAAGGAGAGAAAGCTGAAAGACTGTCTGTCAGGAGGAGGTGTGCATGAGCTGCTGCCTCTAGATTGGATGAAATGTGAACTGTTGGCCTACTTGGATTGGCTGTCAGAGAGACAGTGAGGGCAAAGGGCCAGTCGAGTCCTACGAGATACAGTAACTGGCTTCAACCAGAGAACAGTATGTGCAAATTTAGGGAGAAAATATAGAGCTGGAGCATGTGAAAGAGCTGCAGACTTTGTATTGCAGAGCTGTTGTTGATGCTTTTGCGTGAACTAGGACACATTCAGGAACAAAGTTTGTGCAGTGCAGTGACTGTTTGTACACTATTTTAATTGGGCATTGGGATTTCTGCAAGACTTTTTGATTAAACACTGAATTAAAGTGCATTTATTGATATCTATATCATTATTTCCCAGCTGTATGTAACATTAACTCTATATAATATAATCCACCAGCCATTGAACATGACCTGGACTTGAATAAGCAGCAGAAACAACTTTATACTTCTCAAACTTGAGACTTTCCAGCTTTTTTTTTTTTTTTTTAAATTAAGAATTATTTTAATTAAATAATGTTGCAGTTAATCAAAAATCCAACCTTGTCTCTCTTTACCCTCCAGTTTATCTCTTAATGAATGCACTGCTGATGCTGCTGAGAAATGTGTGTGACCTATATATTGCTACATGTTACACAACAGAGAGCAGGACAAACTGGGCAAAGAGACTAAAGTGAATTCCTGACCTTAACCAGATAAACAAGCAGCAGCGGCAGCAGCAGCAGCAGCAACAGCAGCAGCAGAGATGAGGGGGAGTCACTGCCAACAAAATCCCCCCAGAACTGGTATGACCCAGTTCAAGCTTCCCCCCTGAACCCTGCAGAAAGTTGGGCTGCGTGGGCAAAGGTCTCCTGCTGCACATTGCCCGGCTGGTCTGCAGATAACATGTTTTATAGAGCAATGACTACGGGGTGCAAAGTGGTGGTTTCTTTAAAATCAAGGACTGTATGAGCGGAAAAAAAAAAGATATTTTCTGGTGGTCACTGGTTTCCTCAACACATAGTGTTTTCAATTAGGTCAAGGGGCGATCAATTGATTTCCTGTGAGTTTGACTTATTTTCCTCTGAAGTCTGGTATATGTTGTTTGACAATGGCCATGGTGAAGATGTTGGATTTTCCATGTCAACCTGGTTTCTATCTAGATTCTTTTTTTATATTGGCCCACAATTATCATTTTCTCTCGTTTTTGTACTAGATTAAGTAAGTTTCATCTCTGTATTGATGTAGTGTCTTATTGTTGACTCTTTCTATTCCTTTACTTTTCCACAAAGGGCCGGCGTGGCTGCAGGTTTTCTTTCCAACCAAGCGGCAGCACACCAGACTTGACTCATAAAATCAACAGATCTCAGTCTTCAGACAGTTGATTGGTCAAACTGTGTGCTCTTGGTTGGTTAGAACAAAAACCTGCAGCCACACAGCCCTTTGAGGAATGGTTTGCCCATGTCCGCTCTAAGATCATTATTGTGCCACAGCTAAATTTGTTTGCTGATTTCAAACAGCAGGAAGTGAGGTTCTTGATATCCGAGGAGCTTTTGAGAAAGTGTGGAGGACGCTCAGATGACCCATCTCTGAAAACCACGAAACATTTCATGTTTTCTCTGGTTTAAGAGCAGATACACGTACAGAACACAAACCTGAAGCATTGACGATGCGATTGGCGCGGATTGTTCCATGAGGAGTCTGGATGTCCCACTTGCCGTCTGCGGTTGGTTTGAGGGCGGTGACCGGGGCGGGGTTGTAGATCTGTGCGCCGTACATACGAGCTCCAGCTGCCAGAGCCATAGTCAGAGAGTAGGGGTCAATGTGGCCATCACCTGGGGTGTAGAGACCGGCCAACACCTGAAGATACAAAGACACCTTCAGATAACAGCACATGGCCTGTCTCATCACTGCTAATCCATCATTAATTGATCAGCGTCTACGTGTGGTTCTTACAGACCTTGTCGATGTTGATCAAAGGGAAAAATTCTTGGACTTTCTCCGGTCCGATCAAGTACTGTGGTGTCACGTGCCAGTGCGTGCGGGTCATCTGGTACTTCATCTCGTCCACTCGAGCCGCTGTCGAAGCAATCCGGACACTGCCGGGCTGGTGAAAGCCCACGGCCTGCAGAGGAAGACGGCATGAGCGACCTACGACAAACACACCTGCTTCACGTCAGCGCAACAGAAGATGAATGAGCTCCCCTCACCTGTCCGGTCTCAGCCTCCAGCCTCTCGTATAATTTAATGCTGTCAAAGTGGACCTTCTTGAGGTTGATGCCTGGATGGTAATATGTTGTCAAACCAGCCTGAAATACAAAACACACAACTGACCATGATGGATGATGAGAAAATACCCTTTATCCATAAAGCTTAAAGCTGCATTAACAGGTTTTTGGCCACTTGGGGGCAGCAGAGATGCCAACATATTATTTTTTTTTATATTTTTTTCTTATATTGAACATCTTAGAAAATTGTTGCTTATTTAAGCAAATCCATAGCAATATTATCATACATTTGGAGTCATGTTTGTATCCAGCTGATGGTTTTCAGTTCTTTTTAGCTCTGTTTTTTGGTCTGTACCAGCTCCTGAAGGAAATCATTAGATTTTTTAGCTAAATGTTCCTCTAAGTTTATCACGTAGTTCCTAACTGTATCTGTCTGTGAGTTGTTGTTGTTGTTGTTGTGATGGAGGTCTAGTATTTTTGAGATTTTCCAATTGGCTGGAGTCAGAAAAGGTTGTAAACCACGGCTATAAACAACATTAATGAAACCAAAAAGTACAATTATTCCTAATGGATTCACCACTTTATCTTCATTTCCACCTCTTCTTGCATGTAATATTCATGGGGAGCAAATGTCAACCTGACAACATGCCCAGTGTGTACTCTGCTCCTCCGTCCAATGCTTACTGGGACAGACTCTCCTTAAGAAGAGAGTAACCGAATCAGAGTGAGTTCCCCCTCTCTGACACGTCAGACATGTATGTACAGAAAGAAGTGTCTGTAAATGAATGAGCCATATGGAAAAGTAGGTCAAGATATCAAACGCCTTGAAAACCTAGAAGGTGACAGCTGCTTGTCATCGATATGATGCAACTACCGAACGACACAAACACAAGAGGCAATAAAAAAAGGATAATAATTATATATGACTGCAATAACAATGATAAAAGTCCGATTAACACACTGTGATTATCAATAAAATGCCTTGATATGAATGAAATCCTCTTTTTATCCCTTCTATCCATCGTTTTTGAAACTACATTCAGACATTTTACGGACAAACTCTTCAATAAAGGAAATAACCAATAGGCTAATCAATTGCTGCTCTGACAAAAAGGCATTTTGATGCTATAAATTTGGTCATGCATTAGGTGCGAAGGCCATTTTTCACTATTTTCTGACATTTTATCGTCCAAACAACTGATCAAGAAAATAACCAGGAGTTTAACTGACAGACGACCTGATCTTCTACAAAACAGCAACATTCAGCCCTTTTACAAACTTCACGTTCACCATGTTCATGAACCTGAGGACCATGCGGACGTTAAGAGGACAGACGTACAGCGTGCCAGGTGGATCCAGCCGTCAGCTCAGACTTCTCCAGCAACACCACATCCTTCATGCCAGCTTTGGCCAAGTGGTAAGCCAAGCTGACCCCCACACACCCACCACCGATGATGACGGTTTCAGCAGTGTCTTTCCACCGCTTCCCCAAAACTGTGGATGCATCACTGAAGAAAGGAAAGAGAGAAAGAGAGACACACAGAGTTTCTACAAGGAATCAGTGAACTTTCAGTTGGCCGTCATGTTTTAAAAATAAAAACACAAGAAAAATATTTAAGCAGCTGAAACCAACAAATAGTTGTTCGTTTTTTTTCGGTTTAAAAAGAGACCAATAAAGTAAATTTGACTCACTGTTCACTTTCTGTCAAGTGACTTATCAGTTAATGGACTAATGGCTGCAGCTCTGCAGGTGAATGATGACAGCTGCACATGCACCCAGGACTAGTGGTCTCTGTACACTGCGTCCAAACTTGACGTGCAACCAGAGAAGTCACCATGATATTTCACTGTGGTGCACACTCACTGTTAACAGTGCAACAGTTGTCAAAGTTTGGCTGCATGTGTCGATCAGCTGCACGACTTTACCTCCTCACAGACACACACACACACACACACACAGCACTTAAGGGTTTTTGTGGCTATTTTCTACCCTTGTATGTGATTAATACGTTCACTAAGACGTGCTTAATGAAAATTGCGTGAAACACGTGAAGGGTTTTCTGCATAAATGTGAACTCTTTTTCTGCATAAATGTGAACTCTCCAACCTCTCCTCAGCCTGTTTTCTTGCAGTGCAGCAGATGGTCCTCAGTGGAAGCCGAGCAGCTCGTCCATACGCGGCTACGTCTCTCCGCAATTGAACTTTGATTAGGTTTAATATCCGAGACATGGTGGAGAGAATATCTATATACAAAAACAAGAACAACAACGATATTCTGCAGCTCAAATCATAACCGGCCCCCTCACGCTGGACCCCCTACACTGTCGTGTGTAAGTTACAAATATCCTGCCTTTGCACTGAGAGCCGTACTGGCACGCCCACAAACCGACAACCAAGTCAGTCAGACTCAGCCGAAACTTTACCCGGAGCCACCTCCGCCAAGTTAACGCTTTGTGTGCCGGAGCCTCCAAATGTAGGTCACACAGGCCCTGAACAACAAGTGGGAACGGTGATGTTTAAGTGCCTCTGAATGTATGTTAGATAACCTCAATTAAACATCAGTGAATGATGTCACGATCATTTTTATTTTAAACCCTCGTGAACAAAAGATGAGTCATTAAACTGAGCTAAATACTAACATTAATATTCACAGTGACACTGATAATATTATAATATTATAATAATATTGTGCCTTCTGCTTGGCATCAGTTAAATCAGTGATCAAACTAAGATTTTGACCTGAGATGAAAAGTTGCAAGGATCATCATAGTTACTGTGGTTTATCCTCAGGGGAGCATGAACATCAGCGCCAAATCTGATATTGGTAATCTGTTCAATATACCTGTTGAAACGTTTCACTGTAAATCACAGCGGTCGAACTCAAGGTGTCTCTGGATTAAAAACCGATCAGTGACGGTTTATCATCTGGGAATGTAAATTTCCTTTGAAGTCTGTACAAAGTTTGATTCATCGTCCTGACTGAACCATCTCCTAAATCAACCACTGGCTTGGCTGCAAAAAGAAAAACCACCCAGAATTCACATAACCTGTAATTCAATGTGGTATTTGCAGTTTGAGTGTTTTTTGTTTTCTTTTCTGTGCCTGCTTCATGTCAGTTGTGTAAAGACATCAAAAGAATTGACCTGGAAGTTTGACCCATCCATACAGAAACATTTATCTCTGATTGGTCCTTGAGCTGTCTCTTTTTTTTGTTTTTTCTTTTATTGCACCACAGCCACTGACCCACCTGGAACAGCTGCAGCAGGTTTGAACTGGACATTCATCCTGATAGCTGGTTTATATAAACACAGAGAAATACAGGGAAACAGGGAATCTGAGACCATATGGTTTCTATTTGATCTGCAGAGTTAGTTATCACATGATTATCGGGACATCATGTAAATGTGTGTGAGACGACCAGAGCTCACCTGAGTTCAGTAACTATACAAAGTAACACATAATAATAGTTAGTTGTTTTTCTGTTTGAAATAACATCACTGGATGTTGGTTCGTGTTCCCCAGAGGATGAATCCCAGAGACTGACTTTATCCACTGATAAGATTCATGTTTTTTTTGTTTTTTTTATGACAACTACTGGATATTTTCAATTGTAAATTAAGCTATAAACATTTGTGTTGTCTAGAGGATGGAGCACATTAACCTTTAAACTTCTCCCAGCACCATCTTCATTATGTAACATTGTAGGACCTGTAGGAAACCTTCAAATATCCCATATGTCAATGCCAATCAGTGTCGTAGTTGATAGTGAGTTATGTAGCAGCGTTTGTGCAGAACTGCTTCAGCAGCGACTTTAGAGCCAAAGGTTAAAGGTGAGGTGGTGTTACATGAGTGTTTAGTGGGAGCGTTAAGGTTATATGATGGTGATATATACACATATAAATGACAGTGCTATTAAATTAGAAAGAATCTGGCTTTGCACATACGTCATTGATTCAGTCTGGAAATATTTATCTGGAACTAATACTCAAGGTAAAATCTGCAGCTTCTGTGAGAGCTAAGGCAAACTCTTCTCTGTGTTTGGTTTTGTTTTCTCTTTTTTGTAAATATTTTGGATATGTTTTAAGTTGATAAAGATGTTTTCTTCATATGTTTGTGTTTTATCTATTTGTTGGTGTATTTTCTCCATGTGCAGAGTGTTATTCATTCGGGGACCACCGTACAAGCACGGGCTGGATGAGAATAAATGAAGGTGACATTAGTTAGCTAAGACACATTTGATCCCATTAACATCCATAACAAACGTGGCATCTCTATGTTATGTACTGTCACAGAGTCACAACGTATAGAGCTGTAAAAAAAAAAAAAAAAAAAAGATCCAAGACGTCAGTGTGTTTCATGTTTTGGTTTTTCATTTGTACGGAACAAGCTCCTAAAAACACACGTCTTCATTTCATTAAGGACATCAATCCCCCCCCACCCACCTCCCTACTCAGTCCAACATACCACTGGTTGCCTGGACTATATGTGCTGTGTTAATCTTGGCTTGATTACCCAGGGGCTGGGGTGTCATCACCATGGTAACCAGACTGAGAGAAAACAGAATTAAATTCTTGTCTCTTTTTGCTTTAAGAACAAACTGTGGGTGAAGTTAAAAGGAGACATTTGGACATTTGTATTCGAATGTGCTGACGAGGGGGCCAATGAGAGTCAGGTGTGGCAGGGAGGAGCAGGTTCAGGTAGGTGGGGCAGCAGGGAGACTCACTGAGGACAGCTGGTGGACAGGACGTGGAATAACAAGCTGTGTTGAGAGGCCAGGCAGAGATTGTCAAGATGATCATGTTAATCAATGATATCTGTAGTTACGGCAAAGTATCTCTACTGCAGTGGTTCCCAATCTGGAGGTCAAGAGGTCAAGACCATCTACTGTAGTTTAGCTCCATGCAAACATAAACTAATCTGAACAAAAAGTTCCTCCAGCAGCCTGGTTGTAACGGCCTCTGGGCAGTAGGTCAAAATTGACATTATTATGAATTAGCACCATCAAAGTTTCTATTTTGACAATTGAATAATAGTTCAAATCATTTCTCAAGAAACATGAGGCTTACACTTTTTTTATTAAACCCACTTCCCTCCTTCAGCAGATGCTTGGCAAAGACAGCCCGAAGCTCCCAAGTGAAGTAACATCTTTGACTTTATGTTTCTGGATAAACATCACATCAAAGCAACCATGTTCTCCAGAGACGCTATGTGTCTCTGGTTCATCCTTGAAACTGTTATTTTTTTACCATCACTCTTTTCAACATAATGACTTCTCTGTCCTAGATTTTCTGCACAATCTGCAAAGTTTAACAGAAAATAACATCCATGTCATGGTCTCTGTAACTTCTCCTCTGCAGCCTGTGTGTTCCTATCGCAAAATGGCTGATGATCCACATTCCTCTCTGCATGAATCACTGGTAGTTATCCTCTGTTCTCACCTATTTAAAATCAATCATGTTACATCCAAAGTAAACACCAAAACAAAATGTCCCAATGTCTAAGCTATTATTGGAGCAGGGGTGTTTCATTGCTGCTGTAACAAAAACAATAGGCAGCCTTGTGCAAACTCGCAGTGATAGAAGAGGAGGGGTAAAAAAAAAAAAAGAACTTGTTGTCTGAGAGGCAGGCGGTTCCTCCGAGTGACATCAGGACCACCGCACCCTGCTGGATTATAAATTCAGCATGGATGCTTGTACAAACCCCTTTCCAACCTCAGAAAGACGCTGTAGCTGAGAAGAGTGGGCCGGTCACTGCTGCAACAATCATGGCACCAGCTGGAGCAAAGAAGGTAAGAAGACTTTCAAGTTGAAGAAGAAGCTGCAGCTTTTTTACACTTCAGCTGCGTGTGCGCACTTGTTGTTTTTGGGTCCTCTTTTCGCAGCAGGAAGTGGCTTTGCACGCTGCCAACTACCAGCAGAGAGCGAATATATGTAACAGACTTGTGTGCGTGTTTCTGTCTGTGTCCTGCTTGATGCGCGCTGTAACTCTTAACGCAGGGGATTTTGGAGCGTCTGGATGCAGGAGAGGTCGTGATCGGGGACGGAGGCTTTGTCTTCGCCCTGGAGAAGAGGGGGTATGTGAAGGCAGGGCCGTGGACACCTGAGGCTGCTGCCGAGCACCCTGAAGCAGGTCGTTATCTAACTCCTTTTTCTTTCTTCTTCCTCCATAATATGACTCCAGTTGTGTAAAGTGACCTAACGGACGGTTTTTGTGCGTCTCTTTCAGTGCGTCAGCTGCACAGGGAGTTCCTGAGAGCAGGCTCCAATGTCATGCAAACCTTCACCTTCTACGCAAGTGACGACAAACTGGAGAACAGAGGCCACACTCAGCGCTTCACTGTGAGTTCAAGCTGGGTGACTGCAGCTGCTGACAGCTCTCAGCTCCAGCCATGGAGAGGGGATGGCAGCTTGGCAGTAGCAGTAGTAGTAGTAGTAGTAGTAGTTGTAGTTGTAGTAGTAGTAGGGTTGGCACAGAACCTAAGTGCCTTCAGCATGGAAACCTAGCCCCTTGTGGAGTTTGTTGCATTTAAAGTGTGTCCGTCTTTCTTTTGTCTTTCTTCTGAACTTGCAGGGGCAGCAGATAAATGAAGCAGCTTGTGACCTGGCCCGTGAGGTGGCCAATGAGGGTGATGCTCTGGTGGCAGGAGGCGTCTCTCAGACCCCCTCTTACCTCAGCTGCAAGAGTGAGAATGACGTGAAAGTCATCTTCAAGAAGCAGATTGAGGTCTTTGCCCAGAAAAATGTGGACTTCCTGATCGCAGAGGTATGTAATTGACACCGAGATGTTCTGAGAAGTCAAAAGTGAGCAGCAGAGGCTGAGGTCCTGACTGTAGCAGTGCGTAAATACACCTCCAGGCTGGTGGAGTCACTTTATACCCACCTAAAAATAGTTGTTGATGCATATCAGTCCATATCTTCTAGAGCACGGCTGCACGCAGTCGGGTTAGTTTTCCTCTTTAATCTGTGGTGTTGACTGCATTTAAGTTGTTCCCTGACCTCGGCCTCCTCCCAAGGCAACATGCGTACCTCCATTCAAAACTGAACTAAGTGCAAATTATTGACAAAGTCTTGCAGGAAAAGTCCTGTAACACACATTAACATGAGCATAAACACCTAGCAGGACGCCACTGTTCCTTTTTTAGTACGGGGCAAATTCATTGGCCAGACTTCATCTTGGCTGGCTCAGCGCACCACAGGTATCTGGTACACAATGTAGTGTTTAAATGTTTGTGCTTCTTCATGGGAAGAAACGCCCATCACACATCCTGCAGTGGATCCTCCCAAAATGAAATGCATGCCGTGGTTACTACCAGAAAGGTGCGTCTCCACACATGGCAACTGTGCCATCTGTCAACACCTGCAGCTTTTTCTTTTAAATGATGATATTTGGATCTCTAAACTCTGAACTCAGGAACTAAAGATAATTATTCTGTTTCTATCTGAACAGCTTCAAATGTGATTATCAGGAAAAGGGGTGTTAGTCTTAATGGTCCGATCTTTTGACCAGCAAAAAAAAAAAAAAATCTATATTTCAGTTTACCCATCTTCCTCTAACCTGGGCTTTTCTGCTTTCTTGCAGTACTTCGAGCATGTGGAAGAGGCTGAGTGGGCAGTCCAGGTTTTGAAGACCACCGGCAAGCCAGTGGCTGCAACTCTTTGCATCGGACCGGACGGAGACCTGAACGGAGTCAGCCCTGGAGACTGTGCTGTCAGACTTGTCAAAGCTGGTATGGCAGATCTAGATGTCATGTGTATATGTCAATGAGGGGGATGGAAGGCGATTATTATTTCCAGACCTGTCACTGGCAGATGTGCCTGATGCAGGCCGTCTTTAGAGTTCCCATGATCCTCTGACCCTGGTTAAACATCATATAGATCATTCACTCAGGCTATAGGAAGCCGAGGTCAAGAGGTGCAGGTCAAAGGGAAAAGCTGGTTTCTACGCTTCCCAAGATGCAATTTCATTAAACCCTCCCTGGTTAAGGCATATTTCAAACTCAGGCATGCACCATGGTTTTCTCCTAGAATTTGTGATTTGATGCGCCTCTTGTAAATCTAGCAAATCTAACATTTGGTGCCATCTGGTGGTCATGTGAAGAAATGCACAACCTGTCTGATATGAACACATAAGCCTGATCAGGTTGTGTGTGTCCTTCCTCCCTGCAGGAGCTCAGATTGTGGGCATTAACTGCCACTTTGACCCAGAGACCTGTGTGAAGACCGTCAAGATGATGAAGGAGGGAGTGGAGAAGGCTGGGCTTAAGGCTCACTACATGTGCCAGCCTTTGGCCTACCACACCCCGGACTGCAACCGCCAGGGTTTCATTGACCTACCAGAGTTCCCCTTCGGTACGTACCCACACCGAAAACTGATGTTTCTCTTCATTTAGTCTCTAATGTTTTTTTTTTGTCGTCATAATCTATAAATGTATCTGACAGGTCTGGAGCCGAGGATCCTGACCAGATGGGACATGCAGAAATACGCCCGGGAAGCGTACAATGCTGGGATCCGTTACATTGGAGGCTGCTGTGGATTTGAACCCTACCACATCCGTGCCCTGGCTGAGGAGCTGGCACCCGAGAGGGGTACCTTGCCAGCTGGTTCGGAGAAGCATGGGGCCTGGGGCGGTGGCCTGGAGATGCACACAAAGCCTTGGGTCAGAGCAAGGTAGAGATTTTGTTTTCTTTTTTCTTTTCCGCACCTTCTTTCCTCTCATGGTACCTCCAGTTTGGATATAAAAGTCATTTATTCCCCTCCGTAGGGCCCGTCGTGACTACTGGGAGAAGCTGAAGCCTGCGTCTGGTCGTCCTCTGTGCCCCTCCATGTCTACACCTGACGCCTGGGGCATCACCAAAGGTCACGCTGACCTGATGCAGCAGAAGGAGGCCACCTCCCAGGAGCAGCTGAAGGCTCTCTTTGACAAGGCCAACAAAGGCAACTGAGCTCCACCTCCTCCTCCGATGCATCCGTCTGGAAGGAAGAAGCCGAGGGGGGTGGCGTGAGAGGCGCACTCACACATTCCCTTCAGTTTACGTACCAAAATAAAATCGAAATGCTGATGTTATTTCTGTCTCTTTAAGGACCATTTTTTGCTCACATTTCAAATAAGCTTTCCAGCCTTAGCTAGCAACGAATGCCTGTTTCAGTGCCTGTTTTTTCCTTGTGAATTTACTGTGACTACAAAGCTCAAAAAGAGCAGCTGTGAACACACCTGATGCCTTTAACACTCCAAAAGTGCTTGTCTTATAAAAGAATTGAATCATGTCTGGCAATAAAGTTCCAGTTGAACAAAACCAGTCTGTGTGAGTGGGATTTTTCTTTTTATGAAGGATACGGGTACAGGGGAAAAATAACATGCAAGACGTCAGTCTACGAGAGGTGAGACTGACACCATCGGAGGATTTGAAATTGACCTAAAATGTTAAATTCTTGATGCTTCATGTGAACACAGTGACATCTACTGGTCAGAATGGATCATGACAGTCACTGGACAGAAATATCTTCATATTGGTCAAGGTGGGCTTAATTTATTTTAGGTAAAAACCTGTGTAAAAATGAATTATCTTATGTAAAACATATTCTAAGCAAAAAATGTTTTTCAAAGTAAAATAAAGTAAAATGCCCTTATATCGTATCACCAAAGTCACACCGAAACAGTAAAATCAGTGGGATGGATGGATCTATTATTGTCTTAATGCAAGGAAAAATTGGCAATAGCGGTGCAGTTTGAGGCATGACAAAATATGTGCAGAGGTGATGTAGGAGCCTGCCTGCAGCAATTACATGGGTTGATATCCATCTAAACCTTACATAGTCCATTTTTGGTCCAATGATGACAATGCTTTTTTTTCTTTTTTTTTTTGCCTATCAAGACTTTTCATGTTATGTGTGTTAGGTGACGTAGAAATTTGGCTGACACAAGTTACAGGACATTAAAGCTTATTTATATACGTATATACCGGTTTATGTTTTTAAAACTACATCACTCCTTGCTTCCTCCATCCGTCCCAACCTGCGATAGCTGCTGCCGCCACTAGATGGCGGTGCAGTGTTTCGATACTTTTTTTTTTTTTCCGGTGGGTGAAGGTTGAGTCGTGGCCGCTTCACGTCAAAAGTTTACAGGCGCAACGAGAAAGCAAACGACGCAACACGAGTCGTTTTAACTCTGAATTACAACCCGCGAAAGATCCTCACGTGCAGCGCGCGTGTCTCTGCTTTTTTAGAGAAGAGAACGAGGAAGATAAACAAAGGCAAATGTTTTGCACCAATCACAGAGCGTGACACAGGAAGTCTGTGATGCTACGGAGGAGCTGATTGGCTGAAGCAGGCAGCCCCCCCGAAGGAGCGGACGGAGGGACCTGGCTGCGGTCGGTGTGAGAGCTGCACGACTTCCCTCGCGGAAAGTTCACCACACTTGTGAACACGACTCACTCAAAGGTGACCGAGCTGCAAAAATGCTGCTTCACCTTCACCTGCAGCTCACGCACCTGGACTATCTGTCAGGGGACTGTTGAATCACCTGTAAACTCTGAAGGACCCCAAGGACAACAAGAGGGAGAAAACTCGGGGCGTGTCTTGTCTGGAGGTTAAAAAAAACAAAACAAAAACAAAAAAAAGCCAAACTCTTGGTTTAAGTTTTGTTTTTTGTTGAGAAGTGAGAGGAAAGAGAGAGAAGGTCTGTCTGAAGCTCTGCGCCATCATGCAGGGAAACGGTGGAGTGTACGCGGTGAAGAGGAGGAGGAAGCCCGTTCAGAAAAAGTGAGTTTACATGGTTACAAGAGTTTTTTTTTATTATTATTATTATAATTAATATTTCTTCTGCAGGACAAAGAGATGATGATGTGTTGTGTTAATGTAGCGCAACAGGCCGGAACTGGGAGGGCGGGGTTAAGTCTGGTCATTGCCTGTCAGTCAGTCAATCAATCAATCAATCAAACAAACATCACAGTAATAATCACTGTTAATATCATGGATATGAATCAGTCCTTTCACGTGCACTTAGTGTTTTGCACCAAAACACGAAGTTGTGTTAGTTTCACTCGTGTGATGCATGGTTTCCGCTCAGAGGACAGGTAGGCAGTGTGTACCTGCAGTGACGTCAGGAGTAGATAAAGTGAGGCGGGCAGGTGATGGTGGCTGTGGAGAGAGAGTTTAAACAACAAAAAAAAGTGCGTCACCCCACTTTTTTACTTGTTGTGCTGACTTTACAGATTCAGATTATTATTGGAACATCTGATTGGACGAACAGGATCAAACACCTTTACACAGCTTTTTAAAAAAATGTTGTTGAATGATTATTAAGTGAGGAAATGGTCTTTAGCTGAACCAGCCAAAACAGTCTGAGAACATGATGCAGTTATAAGACTTTTACTTTTAAATAACAGTTTGTTTGTTTTTTGCATTTAAAACAAACTGTGCTGCAAATTTTTGTTTTCGTTTTTCACGTGCACGTCTCCATGCCTGATCACCTGGCCCTCTGCAGGCTGCAGCAGCCTCCTGCTGCTGTAGAGATGCTGCAGATGATCCACACCTGTTG
>OMNW01031312.1:0-12460 GCA_900303245.1 Selene dorsalis
ACATAAACAAGATGTGTATATGTATGTGTGTATATATATAAATATATATATATGTTCTGAGTAATTGGATTTTAATTTCTCCCTGTGAGTGATGGGACGGCTGCACTTTGTCACGGAGGCAGAAGCTAAGTTTAGCTCCGTGTTCGCCCACATTTAATTTTATTCAAATCAGAATGAGATGTGTAACTTTGTCAAAGTTAAGAGTTTGACGTGTGTGGTCGTGTGAGGACGACAGTTTAGTGTCATTACACTGGCATTGTACGCACAGAGTAAATAAGCGTTAACTGTTCAACTCCCACACACTGAAACACACACAGATTTCTGACATACGAACACAGACTCAGAAGTCTCCATATATGGTGGAGAAATTAGTGATGGTTTTCATTTTCAGTTATAATTATGACTTTCATGCAGGGAAAAGTTTTCAGCTGAAGATTATTTATATTTGACGTAAATATCTTAAATACAAACCCTGGATCAGTTTTCATTAACACTGACACATAATTCACACGTCTGTCGGCACAAATTTCATTTCATTTCATTTTCACATCAGCGTGTCTCTGTTTTCTATCTGTGAGTGGAGGAGACTCAGATGAAGAACAGAGACCAGTGTGAACAGGTTCTGTGTCTTTGTCTTATCAACACATGACTGAAAAATAATGTTTGAATAGTTAGTTGTTCTCTCATCACGCCTAAAATCAGACCTTCTTCTCTCAGAAAACTTTATTAACACCACTCATAGGCTTTTATTGTGAATCAGTTTGTTTCTTCACTGTGTGCGAGTCATTCAGTAAATGTTTGCAGTAAACAAAGAGCAGATGACTGAGGAATCAAAGCTGTCGGCGGATCAATCCAGCACCAGCTGACCCAGGGCTGTGATGTTATGAGAGGAGAAAGGGAAGTGATTGGAAAGACTGGTGAAGAGCAGCGGAGGCAACTCTGCGTTTTGCATTTAATGAATTTAACCCAGTTTCAATCGTTTACAACTCGAGACCTCTTCAAGTCTAATCAATCAAAGCTTTACTTCATTTAAAAGCTGATTTTCTTTGATTCTCTGGTCGTCATCCATCATAGTCAAGACATAGTTTGTAGTTTTGATTGGCGATTACTCTGAAAAGAAACAAAGTTATACAATAGGTAAAATCATCTGCTCACAATACGGAGAGAAAAAGTCACTCCCAGACTCTGTTTTTTTTTTTTTTAACTCACTTCACTTCTAAATAATCCAAGATCGTCTGTGGCTCATTTAATAAAGATTCAAAGAACCTCAGTTTCAGCCTCAAGTCAAAATGTCAACAGAATTTTTCCTTCATTTCTTCGCTCATTTTCCGTCACTCTCATAAGATCCCTCTGTTTCAATTTCACTGGGAAACAAAGTCAAATCTGAACGCAAAAGATCTTAGATCAGTCGTTGGCCGTACGAGCACAAACAGAAAACAGTTTATCAGGAAACCTGCAGTGAAGGATCTGAGGGACATGTTTTGCAAGTAGAAAGAAGAATCAAGCCGTAAGATCAAACCAGATCAGATGCTCTTGTCTCCTTGTCTCCCTCCGTCTTGTGCGTCACTCACGTCCTTGACCATCTTACCCCTTTGCCCTCTTTCCTCATCATCCGTCTGCTCTTCTATCCTCTCAGCCTCATCAGCATCAACTCTCTCTGATGAGAGATGGAGATAAATAAGGAAATAAAAATTCCCTCTCCCTCTCTTTGTCCAGTCTGTAAGGCAGCCAAAGCCGACCTGGTCTTTCTGGTGGACGGTTCCTGGAGTATCGGTGATGACAACTTTCTGAAGATCATCCGCTTCCTGTACAGCACCACCGGAGCTCTGGACAGGATCGGCCCAGACGGCACGCAGGTAACATCAGAGCTGGATGTCGTCCTCAACTCTCCTCAACAGTGATCTGTGTGTAGTTGAGGAAAGCTTTGACTTCTGTTATTCTAAACTCGTGTTGCCCGGTTACTCTCGCACCACACTGTTTGATTGACAGGTAATCGACAGGTGCAGGAGTACTTCAGAATAAAACTGAACAACCTGTAGAGTCGTTAAATAATGAACCAGAAACACGAACAAACACCGTCCTTACCTTCACCCGTCACAGTTTATCTCAGCTTTAAGTTATCTAACGTCTTAATGTGTATTTTTGGTCAAACTACAGTCGTAAACCAGACGTAGAACGTGTCAGTTTGTCATTAAAAAGCTTATTTCAAGGACAAACTACCACCGTTAACGACGTTAAACCAACAGCATTCAGGTCTAATCAGCGTTTCCATGGCGCTCCAGAGTGGTTAGTTCTTCAGCTCTGTGTCGAGTTCCTCGTTCTAGGTTCTCCAGAAGCTTTCTTGAAATAAGCTCTGCTAAGCTGCTTTCATTCATAGTTTTTGTTTTGTACAAATAGAGAATATTCCTGTGTGGTCTCCTCCAGCGTCTGCTGCCCAGTTCACCGCTGAAACATCTCATTTCGATTCTGTGTAGCACACAGCTTTGCTCTCTCTCTCTCTCTCTCTCTCTCTCTCTCTGCACTGATTCAAACTCTGTTCAGTCTCAGCACCAGGAATAAAATCCAGCTCAGAGAGGAACAACACCAAATCCTCTTAATCATAGAAAGTGATTAATGTTGACTCACCAGCTTGATTGCTGTGAACAAAGAACAGCGTTATGGAAACACTCTGAGCCGCTGTTTCAAACATTCACCCAAACAACAATTTGGGTAAAAAGAAAAAAAAATAGCAACTGCACCAAATTGTGAAATGGATGTTTTGATGTAACCGAACGCCCACCGAGCGCTCCTGACCACGCCCACCCACACCTTCACCCTCCCAGCAGGTGAAACGTACGGTGGCCCTCAGAGACCAGTACACTGCAGGGAACGCATACAAATAGGACCGTGCTGCAAATTCAGTCCTACAGCAAAGTTATTTTTGATTTAATTCCTGCACATTTTGTTTGTTTGCCTGTGCTTTACGCAGCAAATGAATCCAGTTAATAAAGGTATTCTCTGAAATCGTATTTTCCTCGTTTTCTTAAGTTGCAGTTCTCCGGCGATAAGCAGTCAACCAGAGAGAGCACTGAAGACACTAGAGCTTTTGAGGCAGATGTGAAGTTTGTGTCATGAGCACAATAGAAAATAGACAAATGATTCAGACCCGTCTGTCTTGTGTGTGACTTTGTGTGACAGGTGGCCATGGTCCAGTTCAGTGACGATGCCCGGACCGAGTTCAAGCTGAACTCGTACAGCGACAAAGAGCGGCTGCTGGACGCCATCAACAGGATTTCCTACAAGGGAGGCAACACAAAGACAGGTGAGTAGACGCAGCGCAGAGCGACTGCTGATGCAACAAAGTGAGGAGAAGTGTGAATCTGTGTGTGAGTGACTGCAGCAGATAAAATCAACCTTTTCCCCCGGAGACACTATTTCTCAATCCAAGACAGACACCTGTGTGAGACGAATCAACAGGCTAACATGTGCACACACACTCATTCACACCTGACTAATGACATTATCAATACTTATTGAGCAGCAGGCAACCGCAAACAGCAAATTAAATCTGTGTGTGTGTCGATATATGTGAGTGCACGCTAAACATTTGCTCTGTGTTGTAAACACGCGTTTCACAACTACATTCATGCAAAACACCTTTATATGACGTTTTGTGTATGTTTGCATTCACAAGCTAATACAAGCGTGCAGAAGCCTATGTTTCTCTGGTGTTGTGTGTGTGTGTGAGTGAGTGTGTGTAATGAGAGAGGGTCTGTGGGGAAGCAGCGAGAGGTGTACTCATTAATCAGTGTTTACAAAGCAGCGCAGCCAGTTTCTCCTGCAGGGACGAGGCTGCACTAGACAGATTTGTAACAGCGTCACTGCTGGGGAAAAACTCTCCCACTGCTAATGTCACACTGTAAAACACTAATCCTCCTTTCTATCAGGAAGCAGCAGCGTGGGGACTTAAGGAGCACTCGATCACTTCATTCTGCACAACGCAATTAACAATCTGGTTCCCAGTGTTCCCAGTGGAGCTTGTTCGATCATTGGATCTATTTTCAATTTCTGGTGCTGTCGATGGAAATCTAACAGCTCCGTGGTCCATTCTGCATCATGTCACATCCCAAACAAACACAGTCCAGTCTGCATTTCAATTAGAAGTTTGTTTTGTATAGTATAGTAATGATATTGACAAAGTACCCAAACATCTAGACATTGGAGAAGATGATTGATGATGATTTGATAATGATGAACAATATTTCCAGGTGTTTTATGATCTGTTACTCTCTTTGCAGTATCGAGTAAAAGTGAGCTTTGACTCACTGTCCACACACCAAACCATCCCAGACATACATTAAAGCAGCTGTGTCTTCTCCTGGAGCTCAGCACTGGTCTTAGATGTGGTGCTTGTCCTTCCCCTGCTGTGCGGCTGTGACGCAGCTCTCTGTGATCTTCGCGCACATTAGCATGCTGTGCGCCAATTATCATCACATCACAATTCTTAGTGAAATCTCTCTCCCACTCCAACAAATCTAATGGCTGTTTTGTATGAAAGCAAGGCTGCTAATAAGGTCTTAGTTGGTTAGATGAGCCTCAGCGGTGACTCATCTGAGGTTTCACAGAGCAAACAGTCGGTTTCAAATGGAGGATGAACACGTCTTCCAATGGAGCAAAACCAAGCAGCAGCTTAAAGGTCTTTAACCAACTACAAAGGATACAGCCGACTGAAATTCAGATGCAGCAATTTAAACTGGCACCAAATTAAAAGCCCCAGAGCAACTTAAGCGGTGGGAGGTCTTCATAAATTATCGTGCCTTCGTTTTCCTACATGTCATAAATTTTGTTGTCTAGTAAGTGTTTTCCAAGCGAAATGTCTCCTAGAAATATTTCACATGAACATGTTACTGCAGCAGAAAGTAGATTTACTGTAGGTTTGTCTGGTGGGAGTTGAAGTCAACATAAAACAGAAAAACACAAAGTCCTCTGGGAGATATTTTCTCTACACCACCAAGCTCCACCACTGTATGTGTGTTTACTGCTGCTGCTGACAGCGTCTGTGCTCCATCTCAAATGTCTGGTTCAAGCTCCCAATATACAGAAATGATTAAAAATGACTGAATATTATAACGTTTAACAAAATAATCAACATTATAATTTTGGTCTGAATTTGTTGACTGCTTCTGTCCAATCAGGTCGAGCCATCCAACATGTGAAGGACAACATCTTCACGGCAGAGGGAGGAGTCAGGAGAGGAATCCCCAACGTCCTGGTGGTCCTCACTGACGGCCGATCCCAGGACGACGTCAACAAGATTTCCAAGGAGATGCAGATGGAAGGTGAGGACAGTGTCCCAGAGGTCTGAGAGGAATCGTCTCGTTTTGGTCTGATTGGTTTGATCCACGACTTCACAGTCATTTTATTTTAATAAGAAACAAACAGAAAAAGAAACATTTAATTTACATCCTGATTTTTTTTCCCTTTCATCCTATATAACCAACCGTAGGGCACCAACACTGAAATGTAGGTGTGCTGACACATGTTTTGACAGCACTGGGTCCATTTCTTATCATAATAATAACCCTAATTCGAATATAATGAATACATAAAATGCAACACAAATGCTTCACATAAAAACCACACAGCTGAAAACCCATTTTTTAGATGTGCATTTAAACAACAGTATATTGGGTATAGTTAATTCTGTGATGCATGTTTTTTTCTGTATACAGTATACAGCACAACTACTAGTTCTTAAATTTGACCTAGTGTGTTGTCATGTGATCCTCAACAAAACCTCCACATGATTTCTGGCTTGTAGAGTTTTCAGCGTTTTGATGGAGAAGACATCTAAAAGTCCTCTTCCTCATTCTGGCTTGTTATCATACTAAGAACAAAGGTTTTCCCCTCTCCATCCTCCTGTGCAGGTTACATCGTGTTCGCCATCGGCTTCGCTGACGCTGACTACGGCGAACTGGTGAGCATCGCCAGCAAACCCAGCGACAGACACGTCTTTTTCGTGGACGACCTGGATGCCTTCAAGAAGATCGAAGAGAAGCTGGTCACCTTTGTCTGTGAAGCCGCCACCGCCAGTGAGCAGCACGTCATGTTGTCACACAAATTCATGTCGGATGAAAAGTTTCTTACTCAGTATTGAAAGTAGTTGAGTAGCTCTCAAACCTCTAAGTGTTGTCTTGATCAAATACACTTTGTTTTCTTCCCAGCTTGTCCATCTATACCAATGAGCGGTAGCACAACACCAGGTAAGAGTCTTGATATATATAGTTATACAGAACATATATATATATATATACATAGATATGGTCAGTGTGATGTGTACAAGTACCTTGAATAGTCTGAATAACCCATAAACAAAACTCAAGCTGTCAATGTGGACACGGAAACTGTTGTCTCAATGATGGATGAATTTACATTTTTAAGCATCGTTTGTTTATTTTTTGTTCTGCATTATTAATCTTATGTGAATAAAGATTTAATTAATTAATAAAAAAAAACTGATAATTAAAACATGGATCAGATTTCATCTCAGGAAAAGAAATGTTAGTTAAGTTAAGTCAGTTAAGTCATGTTAGAAATTTTCCTCCAGGTGTGTTATACATGTGAAGAGAGAGAGTCTCATGTGCACTGTAGCCTGCCTGCAGCTACTGCTGTAGAGCGGCCATTAGAGGGCACTGCAGGACACAAAACTCTGCTGTGTGTCTTGTCCATACACTCAAACAGAAAACAGAACAACAGCAGTTATTATTAAATCACCTGTTGAACCTGGACCTGATGTTACATGATGTTGATAATGTAAAGTTCCTCTCACCTGTTGTTAGGTTTCCATATGATGGAGCTGTTCGGCCTGGTGGAGAATCGCTACAGCAGCATGTCTGGTGTTTCCATGGTACCTGGCACCTTCAACACCTTCCCCTGTTTCCACTTGCACAATGATGCTCTACTGGCACAACCAACCAGGTACGCAGATCACACACCTGTCTCCTCCCTTATGAAAAAATAAATAGTGCTCTGTCGATCGAATATTCACCACAGACGGCAGCACTGATCTCACACAACAGACTCTGGGGGTACTGGGGTTTTCAAAGTTAGATGAAAGGGCTTCACATAGGTGGAGTGGTGAAGACAACAAGCTGGGGTATCTCCAGCTGACTGTAGTCAGAGCCCACAGTCCAACTGTTCAGCCTGAAAAGAGATCAACACCAATAAGGCTTCACAGTGTTCACCTGGGTCTGATGTCTCCATCCTGGCTCACAGGTACATCCACCCTGAGGGGCTTCCCTCCGACTACACCATCACCCTGCTGTTCAGGCTGCTGCCCAACACTCCAGAGGAGCCCTTTGCCCTCTGGGAGATCCTCAACAAAAACAACGAGCCGTTGGTGGGAGTCATCCTGGACAGTGAGTCAGGAATCTTTGTTCTGCTTTATTTATATTAATTCCTTTTTCACACATCTTCATGGTGAAATCAGGATCTCTGTCATCTGATGTGTGTCAGTCACTATCAGGAATAATCCATCATCTTCTTTGTGTGTCTTCCTGCAGACGGAGGGAAAACGCTGACGTTCTTCAACAACGACTACAAAGGAGAGTTTCAGACGGTGACATTCGAAGGGCCAGAAATCAAGAAACTCTTCTACGGCAGCTTCCATAAGGTCAGAACCACCTCCTGTCTGTCCGATTGATCTTCTGTCACTGTCACTGACACATTAGTATCTCTGTGGCGTTGCCTCAGTGGCAGGTGTGGTTCTGTACAGTTACTGGTATGACACATCTGTGATTAGGTGACTGATACCTGGTGATTGATGCACTTAAACCACTCCATCCTGATATCAAACATTTGTGTCATCACATCTGTTTCTGAATGACTAAACCCAGCTGATCCTGGACTGAAGTACAATACGAACTATTCTTAGTGGCTGACAGATGTTACTGACGTTGTTATTTTAATGGCAAATCAAATACCCCACATGTTTTTATATTGACCAGTTTTGGTTGGTTGGATCATTTATTTATTCAGCTGTCCTTTCCTCAGTGTCTCCTCCTCCTCCTGCCTCCATTGTGTTCGCTCTCCTTTTATCTAAACCCCGGCTGAGCAGTGAGACAGTATGTGGAGTCGTGACAGGCCGACTGTATCTGTGTTGTGCCCTGAGCCTGAACCTGCTCACAGTCGTCTTATGTTGGAGTCAGTGTGTCAGTGCTCTGGGACTCGCTGACTGATCTGCAGTCACTTCTCTCTGCTCGCTGTCAGCAGAACTTATGCTGCTTTCCTTTTCACCTTTTGTTCTCTTTACACCGTCTGTGTGTGCGTGTTTGTACTCCTATCATTGTGAGGACAAGTTTGAATCTTAAACCTTTGGAGTGAGGACCATTTTGTAAAGTGAGGACATGTAGGCCAGTCCTCACCATATTTCCACAGTTCATAGCCATGTGAAGTCAAATACAGGAGATGTTGTCGGAAGCGCTGGAACAGATCGGATCCCGGTACCTGTTCCTCTCCCGCTCCCGCTCCCGGTCCGGGTTCTGGTCCCGGTCCCGGTTCTGCTCCCGGTCCCGGTATTGCTCCCGGTTGCGGTCCCGGTCCCGGTTCTGCTCCCGGTCCCGTTTCTGGTCCCGGTCCCGGTTCTGCTCCCGGTCCCGGTATTGCTCCCGGTTCCGGTCCCGGTCCCGGTTCTGGCCCCGGTCCCGATCCCGGTTCTGCTCCCGGTCCCGGTTCTGCTCCCGGTCCCGGTTCTGGTCCCGGTTCCGGTTCTGGTCCCGATCCCGATACCGGTTCTGCTCCCGGTCCCAGTTCCGGTCCCGGTCCCGATCCCGGTTCTGGTCCCGGTCCCGGTTCTGGTCCCGGTTCCGGTTCGGGTCCCGATCCCGATACCGGTTCTCTTCCCGGTCCCGGTTCTGGTCCCGGTTCCGGTTCGGGTCCCGATCCCGGTTCTGGTCCCGGTTCCGGTTGCGTTTCCGGTCCTTCTCCTGGATCAGGAAAATCAACCATCAGTATCATATGTTTAGTTTGATATATGGATAATTAACAAGTCAAAGCCCCAGCACTCTGGACTAACATGTTAAATGGTAGTTTAGAAATCAAGAATGAGACCAAAACTGTCTAGCTACACACTACTCCAAAATGGCGCCCATGAAAAAGTCCTCACTTCACTAGTCGTGTGTTTTAATGCCGATTGTTTCACTTTGTTTCTTAAAGAATCTGAGGTGGGACATTGAATCAGGGTCATCTAGTGGGGAAAGTTACAAGTACTTCTCTCTAAGTGTAGCAGAAAGGGTGGTCCTCACTTCATCTGCACACTTACCTGGAGCTCACTATGATGCCCATACAGGAATGTGTGTGTGTGTGTGTGTGTGTGTGTGTGTGTGTGTCTGTGTGTGTCCACGTGCCACTACGTAATGTACTTTACAGTCCTACAGGACCAGCACCTGCACTGTCTACCTGACAAGTCTTTTAGGTATGTGTGATTATGGATCAGAGGATGTGATTACCCATACAAAACTGCAGTATATTGTCCTAACCCTGTCATATTGTCATACATGTGACCTATAAGGGAATATATCATTATCACATTTAGACTATATAGAGACACAAGTTTAGAGTATTTATGAATACCTACCTTAAGATATATTAAAAATATCTACTGGATGATTTTGTTTTATATGTCAAGGTATGTTATTATTCTAATTTCTGATAGGTGTAATATGAGTGTCCATATATTTTATATATGGAAATTCAACACATTTACTACATTTTCCTATGGGTAATTTGTTAGTTACCTGGTTTGAAAGTGCTGGTTGCCATGACAGCTTACTGTAAACATTCAGTTGTTAAACAGTTAAGAAGTTAGAGAAGTTGAGTTTTTCTTGATCTCTCCTCTGAGTAAACTCATGTTTCTGGTTGTCATCTTTATTTAGTTCCTGAAAAGCTGACGTCTCTGAAATGTGACAGGAGTGTAGGAACATCCTTTAGCAGGGTTTTCATACTGATGGGGGTTGTGTTGCTTCACACTTCACACTCTCAACAGGATTCATGTCACAGTTCTGCAGTGTTGGTGCAGGTCAGAGGCACTTGTGCACAGCAGTAGTGCACAGCAGCTTTACTTCTCGTATAGAATAAAACACCATGACACTTACTTTTACTGACGTTTGGGATGTTTTTAGTTTAGACCTTTTAGAAAAAAAACGCAGGAGCCAGAAATGATCACTTTTACTGCAAGGTTAGATTGTTTGTGACTCCTGTTATTAACATAAATATAACCACTCAGTTCTGTTTTTAAAGATAAATCCATTTGTTTTTGTTTTTTTGCATTAATGCCAGTTAATCTCTGATAAGTAATGGTTTTCACACTGGACTGTCAGGCTCTCCCACAACATGTAATAAGATACGATGACACGCCGGCTCCTGTTGTGTGTCTGTGAATTCATTTTTTGCCCCACGTGAAGTCGGTCCACATGAAAAATCACCCTGACATTTCCAGCAAGTTTCACAGCAGCAGAGAAACTCAACAGAGCAAACACACAATCAGTCCGCACTGCAGATAATGACTCATCACAAATTCGGCCCAGAATGCAACAGCTGTGTCCTCAGCCTTTCACCATCACCACGGCCACCACCAGTGAGTGTAACTGATGCTTGTTTACGGGAAGGTAAACCTTGGGTTCTCATTACGTTCATCAATTTCAGAGTAAACTTCACTTGACTTCTCCAAACGGTAGGAGAAGCTGTTGCCTGGTAACCCCCTCCAGCCAGCCAATCAGAATCTACTACGGCACTCATGTGAACTCATTTCAGTTCACGTCCGCGTGAAGATTAAACTTAATGTTTATTTCCAAATGCAGCAGAACATGAACCAAAGACGTCACACTATCGAACAAAGCCACATCTTCTCTGACATTCTGATTACTGCCATGCAAATGAATCCCATTATTGCCAGGGGTTGCTGAGAGTATTAGCAGTCAGGATCCTGCTGTTTGTAAAACTGTGTTATTTTGGAGGCTGTAATCATCTGTGGATGCCAGGCAGTAAACAGTGAAAGTCATTTCTTCTCCTCAAAATGAACACACACACACACGTAAGAATAAAGAGCTGCTTTTATTTCCTCGGATCGAAACACAGAAGTCACAAAGCGAAACAGAAACTTTTCACATGTGGTTTTACAGAAAATACAAACATGTGAGTAACTGTTAAATTTAGACATATACAGTCAGAATTACACAGCCGACTTATGGTTTGTTTTCTTTTGAGCTTCTTGTCTATTATTTTTGTGTTTTTGTTTTGTTTTTTAGGTCTCTTTGCCAGGACCAACAAACAACATTTAAACTATTTAATTTGCTCTGTTGTGAAATGTAATTGTTCTCTATAGAGACGACATTTAACACAACCGAGAGGCACAGACACAGAGAGAGAAAAAAAAAGTTCACACTGCTTGGCCTCTTTTTTGTGTGTGTGAAAACAGCAGCTGCTCGGACAAGACCATAATTCAATTATTTAAAAAAAACAAGGCTAAGCAACAACCTCAGAGAAAATTCTTTGAATGGGCGCTTGAGTCTTGCTCGGGCAGTGAGGCGGTCCCCAGAGTCTCAGTCTGGAACAAGAACAGCTCATTCTCTTTTTTTAGATTTTTTTTTATTTTTCTTTCAACATTTTCATTCATGACAGTACATGAAACAAAACAGCACCAACACACACACAAAAATAATAATAAAAAGAAAAACGACCCTCATTCTCTACTTCAAAAAACACTGACTTTTAGACAACTCACTCACTTTGTTGAGGGTGTGGTCTGTTTGAGTGACAGGTGTGTGGGTGTCTACTGACACTGACTGACTGACATCAGTGAGGCTATGTCCATCTTTATTTATAATGTATCTATTGATGTGTTAATTTCAAATAGGCTACTTAAAGAACAAGAAATGACAGAGAAGACAGAATAGTTAAAAAAAATCTAAATAAATAGATAAGTAAAACAAAAATGAAAAGCAGAGCAGTCAGACAGAAAAAAACTTAAACATCTAACGATGAAAAGTGCAAAGAAAAGAAACTGAAAACACTCAATAAGCAATTTCATCATTCAATACCTGAATGATTTCTAATATGTTTCCCAGTAGCAGGTTATTTTTTAGCTTTAAACATATATATTGATTATATATCTGTATGTATGTACAGTGCTGTGAATGATCTTCATTGCCCTTTCTGTGGAAAATAGAAAGCAAATGAACATGAAAAGAGCTTTTAACTCTCTTAAATCCAAAGACATGCTCACAGAGGAATTAAAAGGGTTCAGTGTGTGTGTGTGTGTGTCAACAGAGTCTCTGACAGCAGCTGGGTTGTGTGTGTGTGTTTTAGTCACAGCAGAGGAGGGTTAATGGTGTCAAGGAGCCACTCGGCAGCTTTTCATCCCCATCTCCATTCGGCCCTCGACTGGCCGTCACGGTGACAGTAGTTCTACCTGTATGTGCAATTA